>JXTB01000691.1:0-178197 GCA_002914805.1 Parasponia andersonii
TTTATCAACAATAAATTTATGAATAATTAAGAGATGTGGCTTGTGTAAACTGAGGTAAATAATCAAAGCAAATAAGGAGACACAGATTTATAGTGGTTCGGCTCCAAAAAAGATGAGCCTACGTCCACTGTTTTCTCACTATATTGACGAATATTCAAGGGTACAATACTCGAATGCTAATGGGGAACGCTCAAGACTTAGACCACCCTAAGCGTGTATTTGCTCTAACTTCTACTCTCTCTGACTTGTTTCTGCCCAGAATGTGTGATGATCCTTTCGGAACACAGAGTCTCCCTTTATATAGATGGTAGTGACCCTATCCCCCTAGGTTCCTTATGTCTCTAGGATCCTTAATTGAATAAATGGGTAACTATACAATTGGGTAATTATCCAATTAAGTAATTGGATAATTATTCAAAACGAATAACTGGATAATTACAAATAATACAATTAGATAACTACTCGAAAAGGATAACTTAGTTAATCGCAAATAGGAGTCTTCAGTTTCCCTTTCCTTGTAGGTTTCCTCTACTGCATTTACCTATTTCCCTCTTCTTGTAGGTTTCCTTTATAGTGTTTTCGTGTTTCCCCTTTCCAATAGGTTCCCTGTTTATTAAGGAAAACTATACGGATAAGGTCGCACAAAAACCTGCAGAGGAGGTCGCATGTAAACATCACAGAGGAGGTCGCATATATTCTATATGCGGAAGGTCGCACATATCCTTCACAGATGAGGTCGCATATATTCTATACGCGAAAGGTCGCACATATCCTTCACAGATGAGGTCGCATATACATCATATGCAACCTTAGGATTTTAGACCGTACAACAGGATGTAAATAGATTCATAATGATTTAAAAATTAAGAAATAATTATAATTTAATTTTGATAATTAGAAAAAGTAACAAAATACAAAATAATTAGAAAAAGTAAGAAAAATGACAAAAATAACGAAATTAACAAAATTGGATAAAAGTAACAAAATTGGACCGTCACAAAAAAGTAACAAAATTACAAATTAAGAGCAAAACTTAATGAATAATAAAAATTAATGGAAACATTATTTTTTGAAAGTTGGAAATAAGTAATTAAATAATAATAATAAAATAAGGAAATTAGAACTTATTAAAATTAAATTTCATAAATTATTTAAATAAAAAACTAAATAATATCAATAATAATAAAAAATATTGCTAGTCATGATACTACCGCTATCATTTAAATGTCGGCCTATGTTGTGTCTTATCATGTTGTAACTAGTCATGATAGTTACGTTTTAATTTTTA
Organism: Parasponia andersonii; assembly: GCA_002914805.1. NCBI lineage: Eukaryota > Viridiplantae > Streptophyta > Magnoliopsida > Rosales > Cannabaceae > Trema > Trema andersonii. Next base: position 1,289 of record JXTB01000691.1, read on the forward strand.
AAATTTACTAGCTTATTTTTTCCCTTTTTTTTTTTTCTTCCTTTCCCAATGTTTGAGTGTGATAGACTATTTTTAACGCAATTTATATTTGGCAATCAACTAAGAAGTGGGTGAACGAAATAGCGGAGCAAGATTATGTATGTGGTCACAAGTTTAATGTATAATTTTATCATTTTGTATTCTTTTAATGATATTTAATTCTTTGTATAATTTTTAGGCTAAGATGTCTAAGTTCCGGACCACACAGTAGCCCAATCAAGAGGACAAGGATGAGAACAAGCATTTAGAGGACGATTAGCTTATGGTGTCTTTTTTTTAGATGTTTAGATTATGACCTTAATTTATTTAGTTTACGTTTTATGTGGTTTTGAATATTATAGTTGTTTGTTTTATAATCAATGATATTTCAAAATATAATTTAATAAGGCAAATACTGACCTAATATTGATATTTAATTTATTATATTAACATAACAATTAAATTAAATATGACTTTTAGTAAAAAAATTGGTATTATTTCCTATTGCGAAGACTTTATATTAAATGAATCTCTTTTATTTTTCATTTTAATTTTGTGACGACATGTCATCGCAATAAAAGAAAAAAGAAAAGATAAAACATATATTATAATGATATGTTGCCGATCATTTAAATATTATTTTGTAAATAAAAAAAATTAAAATTTAAAATAATATTACGACGACAATAGTCGTTGCTACTGATATGACTATTACAAATTTGGAGATAAAATTTGGAGAAATTGTGACAAGTGGCGAATCAGGTAGACATGACAAGGGGTTAAGCGCTTTCCTCATTCTCAAATAGCTTTTGTGCATAAAAGACCAAATTTTTGGTCAAAAGTTTCATTTGCATGCATTTATTCTTCAAGCACCAAATATTTTCTCAGCTTTTCTGTCATTTTCTTTCTCTCAACCAACACAAAACCGTCTAGGATTACGGAGTGAGATGATAGAAAAAAAAAAAGGTATTCAACATCTATAGGATTGATTTAGAGACATTTGATGGGTACATCAATTTTAGTTTGTTTCAAGCACAAATTAAGAATGTGTTGATTCAATTTGGAGTGCACAAGACTTTCATCTTATCTAATTATGGAATAGAGGTTTTTTTGAGAATATAACATCTTATCTAATTACAAAAACACAAGAGATTTAAGAGCTTAAAAGAGGTGTACATAACGTTCATGAAAAGAAAATATTTTTTTAATTAAACCACTCAATTTTATATCATAGGCATCATTCACTTTAATGCATCAATGCATCAATCACATGGTTTAAGACAAATGCAACGACGCAGAATCTTGGAACATTTTGCATAGCAATATCCTTCGCTTTGGCATATTTCCACACAGTTGTTGCGCTTCATGCAAAGACCTTTGTATTTTTTGCTCGGTACTTCGCATGTTCGAGCTTGAATGCTACGCATGGCATTTTGATCTGTCATAAAAACACCATTTCTAATGGTAATTAGTTATTCTAAGTAGTTAAACTTAATTTCTAAGTGGTTAAACTTGATTTAAAAGCTCCAGATTTAGAAACCATATAAATTATATAAAACATCAATTCAAACTTTTATAGTTTCTGAAATGGCCAACCTATTTTTCAAATGTTGCTAGTCACACCTAAGATGTCTTTTTTTTTTTTTTTTTTTTTTTTTTTAAATTTTTGGTTCGATCTGTAATTTTAGTTGGTGTTCGCGCTGATTAGGTTTCGACATGTGCGTCTAAAGGCATTGTCTTAACCACACAATTAAAACTAAGTGAATTAACCAGAATACAAGATTTGAAGTTTGTGTATTAAAAATAGAAATTAATTAATTAAAGAATTGGCTAATTTTTAATGGTTGGAGTTCTTGGTTAAAATGTATAATCCTTTGTGGTGGATTTACACTGATGACACTTCTTCTATATATAGTAGTATATCAGAACTTGATAACTATCAAAATGTATTACGAAGAATATTTTAAAACATATATATTGCTACCATTAGCGCATATCAATTCAACATATACTCTACACACCATAAAATACATGATATGATTCATAGTTAGATACTTACGAGACGTGAGAAGAAGAATGAGCAAGAAAGGTAGGCTGAATAACTTTCTCTCCATGACTCGTTCAGTTTTTTCTTATCTCAATCCCTTGTACTATGTGTCTATACCTTTGCTTACAAGAAGGAACACACGTATATATAATATATATGTATATGTATATATATTTTTAGCTTGCATCCTAGAGCCCATTTTAGTACAAAATATCCTGATCTAAAAAATCAATAGACTAGAAGTCGTGCCGAGCTTTGTTACAAGTGGCGCTTAATAGAAACAGTTTATGACCTCCGATTTATGTATTGATTATAACAAGATATTTTCAGATCTCAAAAACATAATCATACCATGTACATTACCATAGCGCGTGTACAAGTTCTACTGAAAATGTGGTTTGAAATTAAGTACGTGTTCAAGGGCCACTTCCTTTCTGCATCTTTTATGTCTTAACTTTACTAGTGGAGTTCCTATCCAAAAAAAAAAAAAAGGAAAAAAAAAGAAAAAGAAAAGAAAACTCTTTACTAATGGAGTGTCACATGCCACGCACATGATAGACGTACATGTAGCAAAAACTAAAACAAAAGTTGTATATGTCAAATTGTTGAGGGCCATATTGTCACGACCCAAATCTTGGGTCAGTGGCAGAAAGAGAATTTCACAAGTGGAAATTTAAAAGTTATTTTAGAAAAATTCATAAAAATAATTTTAAAAGAAAAGCATCACAATTTTGTGATCATCATTAGACTTAGATTGTTAATAAAATTTATTAAAATAAACCAAGCATCATTATCAGTAGTCTCATAATCCAACACACTAGTTATACAAACAGAGTCCGTGAAAATGACCCATTAATATTTAATATAAGTCAAGATAAATAATAGCATTGTTTACATAGTTACCAATTTTCTGTACGGTAACCAACTCCTCAATTCTCTGCTCCCGAGTTTCCAAAGTCATACCGAGCACTTCTTGAGAGGGAAAAAGTAAGGGATGAGCATTCAAATACTCAGCATGAATTTAATTACCTTTTAGATTGATGCAATTTCTCAAATCTGCATGGTTAGTTCATTTAAATCCATGTATAAATTAAATTTATAAATCCATTGATATCTAAAATAGTCACATATTCAAAACCAAAATTAAAACCACATCATTATATATATTATACATCAACAAGGATATAAGTGAGCTATCATCCTCCCATCACAACCCTGTAATACCTCTATAGCAGGGGTACCCAGCATCCTGACACTGTATGTAGGCGTATTAGATAAAAATCTGCACAGAGGCCTAGGTCTCTCACCTAATGCTGCAGTAACTCGCCAGCGACCTAAAAATACCGCGATGCTATAATGAAACTCAAGTGTGTGATCTTATGGTATGTACAACATGTAACAGTTCACGGCTACCATGCATCTAATAATCAAATCATGCTTTAAAAATCCAACTTTGCATTATTCTGCGATTTATTATAACATGGGTAGCACACTGCTATTTTACCTTAAAACTAGTATGTAAAAATGTATAAAATAATTTACGCAATGCAATCCCAGTATACCCAACAATTAACAATACTTTATTTAACCATCGTAAAATCACGATTCTTCATAAATAAATTTTAATATAAATAAAATCCAAAACAGATATAAAAATTAGGTAATCGAACCCCTACCTTGATATGATAGTAATACCAGGTTAATGATGCTCGAAAAATCCACAGTTAGTCACTCAGGTGTTTAAAGGACAATTTCTGATTTCTAATAAGTCCACTTGAAAAAGTGACTTTTCCACTGAAGCTTCAAATACAGAATGGAGATCACCACTGAATTCAGAGTACTCAAAAATGCTAGGTCAGATATATACTTTGTCAAAAACGGGTCCCGGTGCGGGACTGACCCGTGGCATGCAAAACGGTGCAATTTGTGCCACGAAATTTCAATTTTCGTTCCACAATGAAACATAGTGATATTTTATATCAAAATTCATGTCTCGACCTCACTGAGTCCAAATTCAAAATCAGAACTCAGTTTCGAGGTCCCTAGCATTAATTAAGTACAAAAATTCAAGAATTACATAAATACCACCTTTTGAAAATAATTAGAAAAATATCCTTTTTTCTAATTACTATTTACCATACTTACCGTTACCCTTTTTACCTTTACCAACTATAATTATTCATAATTTTTAATCCTATTTCACCTCATTTATTTACTTCGGATAAATAAATCATTTAATCAAAATAATTACATCAATATCACTTTTTACATAGTTGGTAAAAACAGTAAAAATGGTAAAAAAAATTTATCGGGGATGAATTTTAATGTGAAACCACTTAGGGTTGATCGGCGACGGTGAGATGGAGCTTCACTTGCCAGAGGTGTCGAAAGCGGAGGTCGGACGGCGCTTCGGTAGCTGGAAAATCTCGCTGGAGGCGGAATCTTTGCGGGGCCGCTACTGCTTCGTCTGACATCGAAACGAGGCGAGACTGGTGGCGTTGGATTCTTCTTCGAAAGCCCTTCGACGCAGGCTGACGCAATAGCCAAAGCGGGTGTTAGTGCGGTGGCTGTAGGCGGCGGCAGATCCAGCGTTTTCTCTTTTTTCCCCTCTCCCTCAAGTCCCTATTTGCTGGAAATTTGAACTTCTGAGGGTTTTTAGGAAAAAACTGGACACTGATATAAAATATTATAATATTCTAAATATTTTATTATTTTAATCAAAAATTTAATATTTATAACTTTGCCATTACTTTTAAAATGTCCAATTTGCTCTTATGGCTTCACAGATTTTACACATATAATTAGTATTCTCTTTAGTAAGCGATGCTACATTATTGATACATTACGAGGTAGAGCTGTAAATATGGGCGGCCCAGCTCGGCCCATTCGGGCCTGAGGAGAAATTCGGGTCGGGCTAACCCGCAAAGTATTTTTGAAAGCCCAGTCCGGCCCGGCAGCCCACAGGGCCAAAGTTCCTGGCCGGGCCAGGCCGGGCTAAATTCGGTCTTGTCCGATAATTTAAAAAAAAATGAAAAAATAGAAAAATGAATTTTTTTCAATAAAAAATAAAATTACTAGTTGCATACTTACTTATTTAGTATAATAAATAACTAAAATTAATAAGACCAATTTTTAAAAATAGAAGAGAAAAAAATGTGTAGGCCACTAGCCCGACCTGGCAGGCCAGCACCAATGGCTCAGCTCGTTGGGCTCGGGCCAAATTTACAGCTCTATTACAAGGTATAATACTATTTAATTTCTTTTTAATTAATAAAAATATTTCGAAGTATTTATAGCTCATATTTCGAAGTGTTGATACATTGCAAACGACTCTCTTTTTAAATCTCTCTCTCTCTCTCTCTTTCCGTAGGGAAAATTATGATGATTACAAAAGACATAAAAAATATTCTGTTTATTTATAAGAAAGCTTATGGGCATTGTTGAAGTCTTCCATAACCTTCAGTCTGAACGTAGGAGATAATATATAATGACCAAGGTGAATTTTTGAGATTATTGAGTCTCTAGGATGTGTAAAAACGTGATTTTCACATTAAGGGCACATGGTTCATGTTAAGTCCAAGAATTTGGCATCACATGGCAATTTCCCTTGAACTCAAGTATTCATGTTTTTTGAAGTGTTATTGCAACAAGTACGTTGCAACAAGTCACACTGATGTTACAACAAAACTTGGGACGGTTTCATATATCGAAATTTTTGGGTTTTTTTCTCGAACGTTTCGAACTTGCATATTGGCTGATTTTCATAGTTGTATGATCAAAATATAAAAAGAATTTTGTTCATTGTTGCTTAGTATGAATGGGAAATTTATTTTCTTAATTCCTTCTATTATTTTGCGTGTAATACTGATATTTTCCTTTTTCTAGACTTAAGGAATGACGATCCTCTTCTCATTGATTATTCAATGTTGAACTAACAAATTTGGACGGGTTTCTGAGAAATATTCAATAATTCTAGACAAAAGCAAAATGTTTCAATAATTTAGGACAGTCGAATATGGAAGTGGGTTGAAGGTTGGCACGGGCGATTTTTTCCGGATGGAGGTAGAGAGGTATTAATTAATTAAAATTGTTTTGTAAGCAATTTAAAATTATGTTATGAGTATTTTCAAGTTGCCAAATTCAGTCTACATACACCTTCTCTTTAATATCTTGAGATTTTGGTGAAGGACTTCTATAGGAGAGAAGAAAATGCCCTAGGTGAGTTGAAATCGAATTTCTAGACCAAAAGGTCTGAATGGATTAGATTTTTGTTATCTACATATTCAATCAAGCTCTTGTTGCGAAGCAAATGTAGTGTATCATCCATAAGCCTTTCTATCTTGCGACACATTTTCTCGGTGGAAAATTTTTCACAATGTCAACATCCTACTAGCCAAGACAAATTAGGATCTTTCTGTCTTTGGAAAAGCATTTTATGGGGCCAAGATTTGGTGGTTAAAGCGATGAGATGGAGTGTTTGAAGTGGTAATTTAAACATATTCGCATTTTGGATGATCCTTGGATCCTGACACCAATGACGTTCCACCCTATCTCTTGCCAATATTAATCCTTTTGCCACCATAACTAATCCATGAAGACAAAAACACGTACACTCATCAATCAGAATACTTAAAATCGATGATCGCGTTGAATATAGTAAAAAAATTGTTGCTATGATACCAATCGAAAGGTTGTATCAGTCTAATTTACGAAGTTTCTTATGTTAAGTGTGTTTGTAAAGATGTGTCACATTCGTTAGCGGAAAATAAAAATGACACCATGATTCATCGTGGTTCAGTAGCATACAGCTACCTACATTCACAAAACCAAGGCCCAACAAGCAAAGAGAACAACAACTAAATTAGAGTGAATAAAGGTAACATCTCCAATCAAAAGAGTTATCATAGTACCACTTAGTCTACTAGATTAGTAAGTAGTGAGATCAAAATGTTTTAGGTGTGGAGAAATAGGTCACAGGCAAGCATATGGTAAGAAGTTTGGCAAGAGGGCCTTATTTGGTGAACTCGGAGATGTGGAGATCGGTGATGAGCCAAGTTATGATGATAGCGTAGCAGAAGAAGAATTGGTGGAAGGCGATACTTGGCCGTTATTTGTACATACAACGCTCTTGTTTGACACCTCAGGCTCCAGAAGACGATTAGTTGTGCAACAATATTTTTCAGTCAATATGCACCATTATAGATAAGGATTATAGATTCATTGTTGATGTTAATAGCTATGAGACTATTATGTCTGAGAAAGCAGTGCAAAAACGTATGATGAAGACTGAAAAGCATCCCAAGCCATATAAGCTAATTTGGCTAAAGAAAGGAAGAGATGTTATAGTTTCACAACGATCTATAATTCCTTTTTTCATTGGGGAAAACTATAAGGATGAGATAAAATTTGATGTGGTAAACATGGATGCATGTCATTTATTGCTAGGGAAACTGTGGCAGTATAATAGGAGGGTGCTCTATGATAGGCATAACAACACTTATAGTTTTTACTTCAACGATATGAAAATTATTCTATTATCTAGTAAGAGTTCTGAAATATCGACACTTCCTAGGGATGGTGTCAATCTTTTATCTTTGGCCAAGTTTGAAACGGAGATGGAAGACTTAGGGTATGTGTTTCTGTTGCTAAGAAAGGAGACAAGTGCTGAAGTGGCCATTCTTGAGGAAGCAAAAGCACTAATTGAAGAATTTAATGATATGTTCCTGTTAAGTTACCAGATGGGTAACCAACCCTTTGAGATATTTAACACCAGATTGACTTGGAACCGGATGCTACATTATCTAATAAACTATATTACAAAATAAGTACCAGTGAGCATAAGGAGTTGAGGTTACAATTAGAGGAGTTGCTTGCTAAGGGACATATTAGGGATAGTCTTAGTCCTTATATAGTACCTGATTTATTAGCACCAAAGAAAGATAGTTCTGCTAGAAATTCCAAAAAATAAATTTCTAAAAATGATTTTACTGAAACGATTTTCACAGTTTTGTAAACAAATCAAGAACATAGCGGAATGGGTATTTTAAAATTTTCTTCAAATTTTACAAAATAAAAAATGTAGGATCGTTGATCTAACATAAATCAATCCATGGATCGTAGTTTAGATAAAACCTGGAAGTGCTTCACAACTATTGAGCCTTCCCATCTATTCTCTAGAGTCCGTTGAATGATCAAGTATATGAGCACTTCCTTGATTTCCAACGAGAGATGAGCGAACGATCCGAAAGATGATTTCCTTCTCCTTGAGTGCATGTCTACGACCATGGGCATCTCTCTCTTAGCGGCCATAAATGAACACGAGACTTCTCCCACGCAGGCTCGTCTCTCTCACTCTCTCTTTTTCTCTCAATCACACGAAAAGCATAGTTACTGTGCATGAGTGGTGTGTACAACCCTTAGAGTTACTTAGGAGAACTTTTCTCTTAAGTATTTAAAGAGATGTAAACCCTAATGGGCTTATTGGGCTTAACTGACCATTCAATTAGTTATTGGACTATGTGAGAGCTAGACAGGGGACCTTATAGATCCAAATAGTCTAAGCTCTAATGGGCAAACTACCCATAATCATAATTAACTCTTAATTATGACTGGGTCATGTCCATTAATATTGGGACACTCCACTATAGGCCCAATATTGTACACTTAGACTAAATGTCATATATTTTCTGTGAAGCTAATTAATACTTTAATTAACTTGATCTATTTAGCATATACTATACCTGTAAATATACCCCCGATGCAATACCGTACTAGTGAGGTGAAATTACCGTATTACCCCTCTAGTACATATTTACCTTTGAGTTACCATTTTTCATCTAATGGATAATAATTGACTACGGTGTTTGTAACTGCCCATACAAACACAGTCAAATTCACAAAGTGAATACCTGGTGCCTGGTTTTTTATTATCCAAGTCTTTGAAAAAACTCAAAGTGACATTATATGTATGGTGTCCAATCATGAAAGATGTTTTCGTCAATTCACAAATCTTATCTTCCAAGATACCAGAGTTCGAATCATATAATCGGAACTAGTCCTTTAGTAAGTCAAAAAGATAAAACTCATGAAAACAAGTCCGACAATCACTAGGATTAAGATAATCTTGCAATAGTGCTAGATTAGTGAAAGATAGAATATTGAGTTACGACACTTAACCTCAAATTCTATTTTTCACTTAGTCCAGTTCAATGCATTTATAACTTTCTTATAACGCACTAGTGTTTTTATCCGAAGTCAAACACTTCGATGATTGGAGACTTCATCAATTCCGTTAAAATAGACAACACTATATTCTATGGCAAAATAAAGTATTCCATCTTTATTTGCAGAATGTGAACTTTTAATTTAGATATAATGAAATAAATAATTTAATCTCCCACATGTGAACACTTCATACGAACAATTATTTATTACTCATTATTAGTCATGGAAACTTTTAGACGTTTGCATAATAGAAAACATAAACATCACATGTATATTATTGGGACATAATATAGAATTTATTAATAACAAATAGATGACACTTAAATCCAATAAACATTGTTTAAAATGCCAAACAAAGAAACTGCTTTCTAGAGTATATTCCCAACAGGTTCTTGGTGTATATGTGTAGATAGACAAGTAATCACAAGATCACTGTGAGGTTTAGATTCTTGATTCCTCAGCTAGATGACTTACTTGATCAACTTAGTAGAACTACTATTTTCAATAACTTGGACCAGAAGAGTGGATTGTTAGTAATTATTTACAAAAACACGTGATAAAATCAAAGATGAGTAAGAAGTATGAAAAACAAAAATTTTTCCGGATTATAGTTTTTTCATAAAACCTTTTAGGATCTTTGTAATGGTCTAAATACATTCAAAAGATTGTGTACCTCAATCAGTGAGTCTTTCTTTTTTTTGTACCAAGTTTGTAACTGCAAGAGTGAGTGGGCACCTTGACCTTGATTAACCTTTAAGTTAGAATCTAAAAACTCCATTGGCCTCCAAAGGACCTTCCAAAAATTTCTCTCAGTTTTCTAAAAGAGCCACCATATTAATGGATCAGGAGTGCTAAACATTACACAAAAACTAGGCTCTTCCCTAGGAGCGAATTTGGCCAGCTCTAAGGGTTAGGGCTAGCTGAAATTCTACTTGCCCTAAATGGCATTGTAGTGTGCTCTAAAGGCGCACTGCCTATTTTAGCCTATTTCCCTTTTATGTAATTGCCTAGAAAACTGTATAAGCTCAATTTAGCTAATTGCATGTAGTTCAAGATATTGGTGTAGGTTAGGAGACCTAAATGAACCTATTTAATTCAAGCTCTAATAAACAAATGCCCAGTTATAATTAACTCTTAATATATATGGACTTGTACTATTAGTTATGAATTTATTCTACTAAAGGTCCAAACTGCACTCATGAATTGATTAAATATAACAAGATACTTTATAATTAAAATTATTTCCATGAATAATCAACATGCACGTGTATATCCTCACGTGAATATTGACAATTAGAACTAGATAAAATTATCATTTTGCCTATCCAATTATATCTTTCAATTCCTTGATACAAGACTATCTCTAATGAATGACCAGACTTATAGAAAATCTTCAATTAATAAAATATCCAATTTTATTAATTACTTAGCTAAGATTTAAATCATCAATCTCCTATAGCTCCTCAAGGCAGTATTCACTTCTCTATATAATAGAGTTGTGAATTCTATATTTGTAAACATATATTCTAAATGTCCATAATAATACATTACTAAAATGCCAAGGACTAGATCGTCAATTTCTTGATTCGTACTTTTTAACATCTCAAATAATACAAATTATAAACATGAGTTCATCACCTATTTCAAGAATAAGAAAGACATTCATTAATCATCTAGTTTGTGAGAATATGTTACTATCAACGACATTTATTACATGAACATATTTCATATGGTCTATGTTCAATGTTTACACACTAAGACCTTGGCATATAGTCACACCAATATAGATTAAGACATGCTATAAATACACAAAACTTTGTAATACAATCCAAGAGAAATGTTCAGTTTCTCTTATTAGTTGTGAATAATCTTATTTGATTTAATTAGAGAAAATATGTATTACTTTTAATAAACAACTTTATTAAAATATTTTTCTATTAAATAAATCATGAAACTTTTATGATATTTACTATTGTACCAATAATCAAAATTTTATTACAAATGCTACACATGAATTATAACTTTATTAAATATCTAAAATATTCAGTAAATATCCATAAATAATAAATACTTTTTGGACATAATCCTAACATAGATGCCATCAAATTCGAATACGACCTGGAGATGAATGAAAGACCACATTCAAGACTCCAAAGGGGTTCCATAAATGATTCATCTATAAATAGTTCATCATGTCGTTTAGGCTATCTAATGCACTGAACACATTTATGAAAGTGATGAACTAAGCCTTACGACTATTCACCAGTAATATGTAGTAGTTTTTTTCGACGACATATTGATTTATAATACTAATCATAAGTAGCATCTTCAGCGTATTCAAGAAGTTTAAACTATTTTGTATTGAGATAAGTTATTTGATATAGTGAAAAAATACTTATTCATGACTCTAGAAGTTTTGTTCTTAGGGTATGTAGTTTTTAGTAATAGGCTATGAGTTAACAAGTCCAAGATAGAAGTGGTGAGACAATAGCTCAATTGATGACTATTACAGAAGTACAAAGCTTTAATGGACTTGCAGCTTTCTAATGACATTATGCCTTTCAGTAGTATTATAACCCTAATAACTAATTGTATGAAGGGGTCGAGGTATCAACGAATTGAAGAGGCCGAGAAGGCATTTCAGCCTACTAAGAAGCACTTAATGACTCTGCCTATGCTAGTATTGCTGAATTTTTCCTAGCCATTTGACTTATACTATGATACTTCCAATATTAAAGCTATTCTAAGTTGAGCAAGAAAGCCAGTCGTATACTTTAGTAAGAAACTATCTGGGTCTAGAGCATGCTATAGTGCATATGATGTGGAGTTTTGTATTGTGGTCCAAGCAGTGAAGTATTAAAGGAATTATCTATTCCCATGAGAGTTCATTTTGTATAGTGATCATGATGCTCTCAAGTACCTCTAACCAAGACAAGTTTTCTGCTCGATATGTATCTTGTTTAGTTTACTTGCAGGAATTTACTTTTGTATTCAAGCATGAGGTAAGAGTTACGGATCGAGTTGCATATGTACTAAGTCGTTGGAGTAGTCTATTGATCACCATAATAATAGAGGTGTCAAGTTTTGATAAATTTTGTGACTTACTTAAGACTGGCCCTTATTTCTCTACTATTGTGGTTACGGTAAAGGCGAGAGTAAGAACAAATTTTCTACTACATGGTGATCATCTTTTTTAGGGCAATTAACTTTGTATCCTAAATTGTAGCTTAAGATTGCAGATTATTTAAGAGCTTCATAGAGAAGGCCATGTGGGGTGAGATAAATCTCTACAATTCGTGACGAGTTATTATTTTTTGTCAACTATACAAAAGGAGGTAGAAAGATTCATGGAGCATTGTTGTATATGTCAAATATCAAAAGAGGGAGCGATAAATGTTGGGTTGTACATACCATGGCTGATTCTTTCACAACCTTGGTTAGATGTGAGCATGGATTTTGTATTGGGGTTGCAGAGGGAATGGGTTAATACTTCCATCTATGTGGTAGTCGACCATTTTTTTTTTAAGATAGTGCATTTTATTTGTTGTAAGAAGACTATAGTTGTAGTTAATATGACACATTTGTATTTTCGAGAAGTGTATCAATTACTTAGCTTACCTAACTCTATTATTTCCGACAGAGGCACTCACTTGATTAATCATTTTTGGCATAGCTTATGGAAGATGGTGAATACTCAACTAAATTTTAGTGTGAAAGGATAGGATCAAAAGTTTTGCCAAGCAGAATTTTCTCGTAATCATGCAATGAATAGAAGTACAAGGTTTAGTCCTGTTTAGGTGGTTTATTCGATGAATTCCATGAGATCCCCTTGATCTCATTCCATTAGCTAACAAAACTAAGATCCATGAACAGGCTGAAGACTCTGTTCAAATTTTGTAGGAGACTCACTAGAAGATATATGATAATTTGATGCAAGCTACAATGATGTATAAAGTGAATATAGATAAGAAGCGATGACATATAGAGTTGAAGTTGGTGACTTTGTAATGAAAATATAGTTTGTGTAAAACCTGATTCTAAAAGGGGCAAATAAGTAATTTATAACCCAATGGCATGATTATAATTTTAATTTTTCAGAATATAAAACTAAAAATATTTTGAAATATTTTATTCGGGGTCTATAGTTCCCAAAAATTTCATTTCAGGGCCCAATTTATTCTCTTCTTTTTACTTAAGGTCCCTAATGTTCTACTCTCTCCCATTCACGATTTATCCCAAAAATTCAGCCACCATTACCTCCTCTAACCATGAACTCTGGTCGAGCTCCGCCTAGATGGTTGGCAAATACACTACCATTCATGGTTGTTTCCAGTGTTTTTGCCACCCAACGTCGCTGTCGACTACTCAGGCCGGCTCAAAACTCTTCCTGACATTTGACTTGACTAGTTTCAACCATGAATCACCAGTGATATCTCTCCGTTGAGTTTTTGATATTTTTGACCAATTTTCTCAAATTCAATTTTGATATTTTTGCATATATTTTGAGTAACATATGATTTGTTGGTATTTATGAGAGTAATTGCAAAAGGATTTAATACACCGAAGGAATAATTGATTATGTGGAGTTGAATTTTCGATTGTTAGAAATTTTACATTAAAAATTTGCGTTCTTGCAATTATTTTTAGAAAATTGACATTTTAGTAATTATTTTTGTAAACGCAAGTCTTGATCATGAAACTTTGAGGCATAATATGATTTTAGACATGGTAATAGTTGATTGTGTTATGAGAAATGGATGAATAATTGTGAGAAAATAAAGTATGGAAAAGTGGTATTTGCAAAATATTTTCCAAAAATGGTATTTTCATTAACTAATAAGAGTTAGGCCAAAAGTTTGTTCAATTTTGAGAATAGGCCTTGGGTTATGAATAGAAAAATGATATTTTTCTAAATATTCTTTATAAAAGTGGTGTATTTATAAATAACTAGAAATATTGGTATTTTTCTAATAATTCATTTGAAAAATGATATTTACGTTAGTTTTGGATTTTTAAGCCCAATTAATGCTCAAGATCTCGAGATTGAATTTCGACTTCAAATTTGGACTCAATAAGGTTGAGAGAATAATTTTGAAATAAAATATCAATATTTTTTGAATTAGCATGAAAATCGAAATTTATTATTACTGAATAGTACTATTTTGTGTACTATAGGCCGAGTCTCGCACCGGGACCTATTTTGACAAAATACATATCAAACCTAACATTTTTAGGTGTTCTAAATTCAATGGTGACCTTAATTTCTCCATCCGAGGCTCCAGTTAAAAAGTCATTTTTTCAAGTATACTTATCGAGATCTTGAAATAGCTATTCAAATACCCAAATGACCAATGTAGTGCCAACCCGAGGCCCTATATGCTCGTTTTGACTTTTTCACGTGTTTTTATACATGGCAAATGATCTAAGGCAACTTATTCAGCTCCTATAAATAGCACAAGTGGACAAAACCCTAGCAACTTCAATTCCATTGAAGACCAAATTCCAAGGGAGAAATATTAAGAATCAAGAGGATTCAAGAGTCAAAGGGGAAGATTGAACACTAAAAGAGTTTTATTCTTTATTGTTAATTTTCTTCAATTTATTGATGTTGAACCTTTGTATTCAATTTTTAGATTGTTTAATATGATTATGAGCTAAAATCAATTTCCTAGAGTTACATTTGAACCTCTAATATAATTTATTTGCTTGTTTTCCGTTTTTATTATTGAAATTCATTGTTTGAATTGTTTGTTTTATGTTGAACTTAGTGTTTCCATTTACTTGGCTACTAAATGGTATGTTGAGCGAAATTTCTATGAACTTTGAAGAGGGAGTAGAGATATAGACTTAGATAAAACAATATGCGATTACCTAGTTTGGGATAAGGTCATATAGGATAGAAATATACCTATGTGAGCTATGCAATCGTGTGTTAGAGTATAATTCTAATACTCTAGTTAATTTACATTAGGAAAAATGTGTTATATTATCTAGAAAGGTCTAATAAGCACTTGGGAAAGCCTTATTAGTAACATTAGTGCTCTAGGTTAACAACTCCTTTGAACTAATTAATTTAAGAGGAATATAGGCAATTAGAGAGCTTAGAGGGAATTTTGTAATCCTAGGTTCATTCACATTGATTTCAATTAAACATATTGGTTGTTAAGTTTCATTTCTTTCATTCACTTTTGTTGTTAATTTGTGTATTCTCTTGTTCTTTAATTTAAGTCTTAATAATTCTTTTCTTATTATTTGTTTGGATAAATAGTAAATTATGCTCAGTTAGTAATTAGAAATTTAAATCATAAATCTTTATGGGACGATACTCTACTCTTTCACTTTATTACTTGTTGACTAATACACTTGCAGTCAGCATCTTTTTTGGGAAAAAAAAAAAAAAAAAAAGGCAACACATACTACATACATAATTTCGAGCCTTAAGAAAATAAACTTACTAAAATAATATTAAGTCAAGTAGTAATAATTCTACTAAGATTGCAAGTATAGAGACTCTTAGAAGGTTACTCTAGCTACTAATTTTAAAACCAATAACTAGTTACTAGTATTGCAAATAGCCACCAATATGAAATCAATAACTAATTTGGTTACTAGTTACTAATACTAGGTGGTTACCTTAGTTTATTTATTGTTTGTTGAGATAGTTAATTACCTATGGTAACCTATAAATCATGAGTTTTGGTTTAATAAGCTTCTCATTTTCTGTAATAATATAAAATAAATTCAAAAAATAATCTAAAGAAAAAGGAGCAAAAAATATTTTGAAGAAAAAAAATACAATCAAACAAGAATTAACAAAAGAGATGTTTTTCCAATTCCTTAAGAATAACAAAAATTTAAATCTTAATTAATACATAATAATTAGGATCCTCTAGAAGTAGTACAAGTTAAATAATTAATAAGAATTAATTTACATTACTAAATAATAAGCAAACTCAGAATAATTATTAATTAAATAAATAAATCTATCTAATAACTTATAATCAATTGCTTATTATTCCTTAATTGAATAATTAATTAACGCTAAGAAATATTAATAAAATATGTTCATCATATTGGTGCCATAAGTGTAACAAAATGGTGAACACCAAAAGATCAGGGAACTTGTAATATCTTATAGAGATTTCTTGGTAATTAAGATCCTCTAGAATTGGTACATATTCATTTCTTTTTTTTTCTTTTTTTACATTTAAATATTAACAAAGCATATTTAAATAGGCAATTAAATAGTAAATAAAATAATAGACCCAAAACACGCCAAAGAGAACCAAAGATACTCCTATAAGAATAAAAATTCCCAAAATACTTCTAGAAGACTAGAAACTCCCAAAATACTCTTAAGAGTCCTATCGACTTATCCGAAGATCAACATCACTAGGCGACTGGTCGAAGGAATGCGTACGCCAAGAGAAATATGTAAGTATTCATTATTTTTGTTTAAGTTATTTATTTTTTATATTATAATTATTTAGTAATTTTATTTTTATTTTTATTTTATAGACAAAAATGATTGCGTCTAGAGCGGCTTAAAGTGGTGCTCAGATTGAGTCAGAGGACGTTGCATCGTCCACTGAGCTATAGTAAGGCACTCTCGCATTGATGATTTCCAAAATATGTCCTAGACTCTAGGGACTAGTTCAAGGCGGTAGAAGGGTTTGAGAGTGCTACTGCATCTGAATAGTGTTGGTGGACGAAGAGCTACAAGCACAAGCCACGTTGATGTCATGTAGAGGGAGCAGGCCGAGACAATTGCCACCTTGAAACAATAGCTGATCGAGAAGGATGCCAAGAGCAGCATCTGCTCACTGAGCACCATGCTGAGACTCAATGCTAGCTTGATGAGCAACAATGCCTACTGCAGGCACTGATAGCTTAGCTAGGCAAGAACGATTTCAACATCCAACTGTTGAACCTTGGCCTTTGCCGATGCTTTTTAGATGATGACGTTTCGTAGAAAGGTTGGCCAATTTCTAATTTTAGTCACTGCTTTCCTGACAGTCCACTTACGTAGTGTACAGTAGTAGAATTTATTTATTCTCATATGCACATTTTGTGAAAAATTTTGGTTTAATTTGAATAAAAAATAATCGACGAGGGTTATTGAAATTAGTCTAGAATTTTTTGTAGAAATATAATTATATGTTGTACGCTAGAATATTTGTTTATCCTTTACGTGCATGAATAGATGAATAGATTGGAGTATAATGACTTATTTGAATAAGAGAGAAATTGAATTATAGTAATTATGATATTGGCACCATAAAATGTAATATAATCTAAATGAACAAGAGTATTTGGAAGCTTTGACCCAATCAGTATCCCCACCCGACGATAGCAAGACTGCACAATACTATCCCAATCAAGAAGCTTATCAGGATGGTTCAAGCTGAGCAGCGCTCAGCATGTATAATGACTTGATCTACGAATTTGAATAGCGTGCCACTGCTCATGAGATCAGGAAGTCTTGAAGTTCATATTTGGTAGGAATTCTGTTACTAGATTGCGTATATTGAATATCAACTTTGACTCTTATAAGAGGCACAAAAATCATGCCATGAAACAGCATCTTAGAGCAATGTCAGTCATGATGATGTGCAAACTAAAATCAATTGGTCATGCTCGATCTGTTGAGCAGCAGAGTCAAGCGGAAGTTAGTTCATTGCCATACCCATGGGAGATCAGTTGTCAACATGACACACAATGATTCGGGCCATCCTTCACTATGGGTAGCCCAAACGGTACCATGCTGCTGAAAATTACTCTTTTGTATTTAGCTTTGAATTTTAGTACAAATAAGATGTGATTTGATACAGGAGTAGAGCTAGGATCTTAATTGAGGAGGCATCCGGCAAAATTCTTAAACAAAGTAAAGGTATAAAAAGGTAGAAAATATTTCTTTTAAAGAAATTTGTACATATATTACAATTGCACTCAACAAGTTTTTATCCTCTAAATTTCACTATGGGTGGCCTAATTTTTTTATACTTTTTTTTTTCTAAAGAAAACTATAAAACTAATATCTTTCTTTTAAACTGCTACCTATGAAAGGATCCTAATAAATATTTCGATTTTAGCTAAAATTATGTCTTAAAATCTATCAACTTACAAATGAATGGGTATAAATTTAAAATTCGTGGGGATATCAAAAAACTAGAAATTTTACGAGGGAAAATCCATATTTTAAATATAATTTACTATGTGGCTTTGCCGGTGGTTTGGAGATATAATTTTACACATAAAACTTAGCTCATAAACTAGAGTTATCAAAACTTGATTATTAATAAATGTAAGTAACAAGTTTGTAGTACATAAATAGTTATTATGTAAATAACAAACCAAAAAAAAAAACCTGAACAAATATATAAACATAAAATTTGGAACACATACGGCTTGCATACTTATAGCAGTAGCAACTTGTATAATACCAGCCATAGGTAAGGCTAGCTTTAACCTTCATTGGTTAAAACTTTCTCCTTTTGTTTTTCATTTGGTTCTCTTTCTTTTACGTTTCTTTTCCTCTGGTTCCTTCTCTTGGATGCATTCGTCGCGACGTTTTAGATAACAAGCCTTAAATTCATTTTTGTATTTTTTGGACCATTTTAACACTCTGTGCTTCAATTCCTTTGCATATTTCACGAGCCTCATATGCACGGTCAATGATAATTGCAGCTTTGTTAAACTGATCAATATTGACATGAGAAATAAGTTGAGAAGGAGGAGAGTCATGATGAGAAGATAAAGTTTGAGATGAAGCATAAGGGGCTTTCACAACAACAGACATAAATTTAGTGGACACAAGCATCTTGTTATTACGACAACGCTTACTCCCATATTGGTGTTCACCATTTTCCAAATCTTTTGGTTTTCTTTTGTTTTTCTATGAATTGTTCTATATCATTGCATTTATATATATTTATATATTCCACTGTGCTTGGGCTGTTTAGAATTTACATATTGTAAAATAATATTGAATTTTCTTGTACACTAGTGTAATGTTTGGACTGTTTGAAACATTCATGAATTATGATTAAATTATACACCCACTTTCAATGCTGTATTTTAGATCAATTTAAAAATTTAACAAATATACAATATTGTTAACAAGAGCACTTTCACAAAAAATAATAAAAAATAAAATAATACTAATGATAATAAAAATTAAAATCCTACTTACAAACGTTGTCCTTTAGATAAGTTTAAAGATTGAACAAAAATACATAATTAAAAAACAAAATTCTTACTCGCACCTAAATGATAATAATAACAATAATACTATCGATGGTTATTCTATATTTTTTATTTGGTGACCTTTGAGGTGAATTTTTTCTACAATTGACCATATATATATAGACAAAAGTGCTGAGTTTTCCTTATAGTTTTAGCTTTTGGCTATGAAAGGTCGTGATAGTCTAAGATTACCAAGTTACTTAGATTAAGTTGGTTTGCCAAGATTAGGATTTTAATATCGAAGAAACAGTACGAATAGTAGTAAAGACGTATACCAGAATGGTTATCGTGGTGTCGTAGCAAGATGCTATCTCCATCCACGAGAATATAGTCCAACAACTTAAGAGGAAGTCCACTAAATCAATAAGAGGATACAAACAGTAATGGTCTTTAAAAAAAGGCGTTAAAGCCAAGGACATTAAAATAGAAGATGTATCATTACTATCATTGACCCAGTAAGGATGCAGAATTTATTTATTTTTCTTAAAAAAAATTATAAATAACTCATTGAAATCTATTTATGAAAATCATCAACAAAGTAGTAACGTAATTAAAAACTCTAATGTAAATTACAAAAAAAAAAAAAAGCAAACTTTTAAAATTAAAAATGTCATACACGCAAAATAATAAGTGTGGGGCCCGTTCCTAGACCACGTACCACGTGGATGATTATACGGCAGAACAGGTCACGAGGGGTGCACGTCATCCGTCACGTATCCAAAGTGACCATTTAAAAGCCACGCGAGTTGCACGTGATACCGTATGGGCCCGTGGGCTGTCAGGGGCCAAACCGCTCCATTCCAGACCCTGGATCGGTCCGGCCCAACTCATTTCCTACTTCGATAGCTGGGGGTCAGGAGGCTCAAGGGTCTTCCGCTAGAAGACTCCCGAACGGTAGCGCGCTATTCCAGACCCAGACAGGACATTTAATGCGATCCTGAGTGGGTGCGAGCATTGGACAAACCGTCCTAAAAGAATGGCGGCTTGTTAGGGTCTCGCCCCTGACAGGCTCAAGCCATAGGGGACGGTGGAAACTAGGTCACGACGATGCAGGGAGAATCACAGTAATCACGGCCTATGATCTCTAGAGTAAATCCTAACGAGAAAAGGTACTCTATCCTGGGATTGAGAACCATGAGGTTCACAGTTCCAGAATTATATATATGAGCCATGCATCCCCCGAAAAAAAGAAAAGAGGCTGATACACGTACAAAAAGAAATATTTAAAAAGTTTATGAGCAAGAGAAAAAGATATACTCATACAGAGAAAAACTAAATCCTTGCTACCCTGAATCAAAGATAAACAACTGACTTAAGCATCGGAGAGTCTTTGCAAGTGGCCTCTCCCGCCTCTCCGACCCTGTCCGAAGTACTTTGGGATAGCAAGGATACGTGGACAGTTGGAAGGTATAACATCAGCAGTTCAGTAACACGTGGATAGCTAGTGAAAACTGCTCCAACAATAAGTACAGGAAATTTTTATTTTATTAAAACTTGGACCACTAGATAGCCAAGTTGCCAAGTCGTCTCCTCACCGTCACACAATATCTCACTAATCATTACCTAAAAAAAATCAAATAAGCTAAAAGTCAAGTGAGTAACAATAATGCACATTATGAAGCATGCTTTAGTTTATTAGCAAAATATTGTCTTTGTATTTTATAACCTTAAAAGATATTTAATTGTTCCTTAATACACTCAATGTAATGTCTTGTAGTTTTGGTATAAAATGGATCATCATTATTGAAATAGTTCTTGCTATTGACTCCTTGGTGATGTATTAGGTTTATAAGACGAGTGTGACAAATCTCAGTGGCTACACATGCAAAAATGATCCAAAAAACTGCCTATCATCCTTAGAGCTGAGATCATACGAGCATCTCCCAACTATGATCTACTATTTCATTTATTCCACTATTTCATGTATCCTTGGTTGGTACACCAGTCTCCTATATCTAATATTGTTGGTTGGAATGTGTAACTATAAATTATACTCGCATGCCACCGTGCAAGTATGCACGGTCACAAGGAATATAAATATGAAAATAAAATATCGAATCTACGAGGATAATTTTTAATTTAATGCTAAGTATCAAAATTATCTCATTCCTAACTTTATCCAAACAAATGATATAGATTTTGAAGAAATAAAACAAAACAATTAAACTAGTATGCAAAATGAATAAAAGATAAATCAATAAGAAAAATGTCTACATTTTCTAATTCTCCAACCATTCTCTTGTCATGCTATTTCATAATTTCTTTCTTAAATTAATTAATCTACTAGAGTTATCAACCGAAAATTCGAATATATTCACAAATTTTTTTTCAAGACATAAGTGAAAATACCTAAACAAACTAATATGTTACTCCTAATATAAATTGACTAGATTCATTAAGTTTAGTAATTCTCAAAAAAGTTGCATAAATTACATAAGTATATTCCTATCCTATGCAAACATATCCTAAACTACGTAATCTTATGTTGTTTTTAAGTCCAAATTTCTATTCTCTTTTCTAAGCTCATAGAAATTTCACTCAGCAATCTACTTAGTGATCAATTAAATAGAAGCAATAAGTACAAGGTAAAATAAATAACTCAACAATAGATTTGATGAGTAAAAGAGAAGAGAAATAGACAAACTCAAGTTATTAAGTTGGTTCATACAATAAACTAAACAATAAATATTTAGTTCATAATATAAATTGAGAAAATAGTATTTTAATACAATAGAATCAAGAAATACAAATATCAAAGAGAAAAAGACTTTTAGAATTTCCCCTCTTTGAAGAACTTGAAGGTGTTTGTGGAGGTTGTTAATTTCTTTCTCTATACTTATTTTTTCTCTCTTGAATTCTCCTTCAAAGATTTGCTCTCAACAATATCACTCTTTAAATATAGAAAATAAAAAAAAACTCACAAGAAAATAAATAGAAGATAGTATGAACAAAGGGTGGTATTGATGTTGCGAAGGAAATCAAGAAATGGAGGATTGGAGCATATCTTCATTTTCTTTTTCCTCTTCTTCTTCTCCTTCCACGACAGCTTCTTTCTCTTTCACTCTGGAAGAGGATTGAAATTTAGACTTCTATATGTATAAAGACAAATGATTGATATACCTTGGTTTGATATTTGAGAAATTCTGAATTATTCATATTTGTGTGTGATATGTTTCTTACAAATTTAACTGTAGCTTTTCAATTCACAGAGTTTACATATATTACAAATTAGTTGGTTATGCAAAAAGATTCTTTTCTATGAACATGCTTGTGAAGTTGAGTGAGGCTTTAAGTTAGTGTCTACGTACTTAGATCAAAAAGTTTAATCATAACATACACTACTATCTTTCTAAAACATTTTATATTTTCTCCCATCTTTAAAATATTTTTCAAAATAGTTTTTAATAAAATTATTAGAGTTTGGTGACTTTAAAGTTATAAAACTCAAAGAAAGCTCACTAAATCATGTCTTACCTAGAGTTTTTCATTAATAAAAAATTATGAAAATATATTCGCATATGTGCTTTGCCAAATAAAAGAATGTGTGAGTTTGAATCTCTTAGGAGAGATAAGTTTGAAAACTTTGAAAAAGCTTTGGGATTTAAAAAAAATATATTATGTTTAATTGTGTTTTAAAATAAAATTGACATGTTTTAAGTACTTGATAGTTTAGTTAGCAACTATATATCAAGCGAAAAATTTCTTCTTATTTTACTTACTTAGCTTAGTAACTGAGTCCTAGAGTATTAATTATTCCCATGGTTGATGTATTTCTCCTTCATATTAATGGATGATTATCACTTGAGGAACTATGCTTGTATTGACTTTTAAAAGTTATAGGAAACTATTGTTATAATTTGTTGTAGGCTAGAATTCATATTGAGTTGTTGATAATGAGTTGAGCTTGTAACTTATTACTTGATTTGAGTTGGATCCAGGCATCATTATGATGACATAATTGACAACATTAGAGATCAGTTCACTCATTGACTTTATTGAGAGTTCTTGAACTCTAATATTTTATTTTAAGGGGATACTTGAAGTTCAAGCTTGGTTTATTTTTAGTCAAGGTGGAATCATATTGTGAACTAGGAATGTATTATTGTGCCCTTGATCTTTGTATAGTTGATGATTTGCAATAACTGCCACATAATTCTACGTTGTGTAAAGAGACATAAAAAGTCTCTAGATTTAAATATGGTATGAATTATCATCCCATGACATTACCTTGGAGAAAAGACTTCGAAAGTTTTTGGGTTTTAAATGTTATGTGAATATTTGCATTTCAATACTTTGATTACAATAGTTTACTTTTTTGTGATCGATATGTTTATGTGCTCCTCTGTTAGAGATTACTATTCATGGTGATCCTAATATTGTCCTTGACTAGGAATGCTTTATGTTTATAGTTGTTTCTCGATCGTTATAAGGAATGGTAAATAACTTCATATTATTGAACTCTCATTGTCTTCAATTTTTAAACTTGTTTATCTTGTGTGGTATGGCACAAGGGTTCTCAGTTTTTGTATAAAACCCTATTGATTATGTTCTTGCTCTTAGAGGGGAATTTTGTTGGACTCTTTAGACTTACTAATTATTTAGGACTAAGTTTTAGCTACAGCCAAATGGATTTATTCTAGTATGTCATTAATCTAGTATGATTAGAGGAACAATATTGTATGTACCCGATATTTAGTTTGGTACTCTGGTTTGGTATCTAACAATCAGTGTTAAGGTTATAAAAATCTTATATTTTTGACATCTAGTCTTGATTATCACTACTATTTCTGTGACTAATTACCAACTTGAGGTTATTGTTTCTAATCTCTTATGTCGAGGTATCTTACACCTACTAGTGAGCCATCTCATAACTCCATACCTCCTTACGTAAACCCTTAATTTATGCTCTTGTATAGTATCAATGTGTTGATGGAATTTTGATATCAGGTGAGAAATATATGTTTCACACTTCTTGATTTACTTAGTACTTAGTCTGGTACATATTAATTAATTATTTAATTAGGTGTTTACTCTCCTTCCAATGTCCATTCCTTGCCATTCTACTCATACTCGGGTTTGTAATTAAATTTTGGGTCATAATTATTTTAAGGAGAGAAAGATATAAAAAAACCCGAATTGTTCATTAACAATTTTTGGGACAAAATAATGGGGGATTAAATTACAAATTTTTCTAAAAATATGGAGTAAAGTGAAATTTTAGGAAGGATGAATGTGAGAGAATCTTTTGAAACTAGGGGCCAAAGTGCAATTTTTAAGGGTCAAAGTGTAATTCTTAAAAAATTGCACAACCCATCAAGGAAGGGCCATGTTGTTTTTGATGACCAGCATTGGTCTAGATCGATGCATCATCGCACCCCGATCCTCTTACCAAAATCCCAAAGCCATCGGAGCTCTATGCCGTCGACTAGGAGTGAAAAACAACTGGGGCATTTTTGGTTACCGACACCATTTCAAGTCATCTCACGTTGTGAAACTAGGCCTCTTGAATTCATCTCGACATGAGGATCATCATAGTTTATATCTCTTAACTCCATATAGCTCTGATGGAATTTTGCCATTGTTAAATAGTTTTGAGCTTTTTAATTTTGTGTGTTAACTTTTCAATTCAACTGTTAAATCATCAAACAAATGTCATATTTGTGATGTACTCGTGAAATATGAAAAATGTGATATATATATATATATGACTATGTTTTGCGACTGGCACGGAAGTCAAAATCGGAGGACTCTGATTTCGCATCGTTTTGTGTGCTACGGGTTGGGTTATGGCCAGAGGTCTTGATCTAGCTAAACTAGGTGCTAAGAATTTTGTGATGAGGTCTATTTCTCAATTCGAGAATCCGTTAGAAAAATGACATTTCAAAACAAGCAATCAAGGGTTCAAAAATAACCCTGATCCTCCGCATAATCACCAAATAACTTTACCTGTACTCCATAGCATTTTGACTGATTCAAATTAATGAAGTCTTCTCCCAAGTGTAAGAGTGTCAAAGTAATAAATTATTCAGCAAGACCGAGGTCAATTCACAGGAGGGTTAATGAATAATACAAAACCATAAAATATATATTGCAAGAATAAAAAAGATAGGAGAAAGTATGTTGTAGGATGATTATAATAGTATGAAACAAAGTGATAGAAATATAATGATTTGAAGTTGCAAAATTAATCACTTGCCAAGATTATGGGATCCACTCTTGGAGGATTTATCATTGAAGGTTCATTATTAGTTATTTATATGATTAGATTATTTTCTTAATTACCTTCTTTGATAATGCCAACACTTGTATACGTGGTTGAGCATTCATGGTGTCACCATATGTCTACAATAAATCAAGATCCCTTCCGAACATGAACGGTACAAAAGGAATTAAGTATTTGTTATGTCAAAGGTTAACTACAATGAATCAAGACCTACCACTTAACAAGAAGAGTATTAAGATTAATTAAGAAAATTTAAGTAATACATGTATAATAGTAATTAAAGGATATAAATAATGAGGTCTACCTAGAGTTTAGATTATACCTATTTTTTCCCTTAAGAGATTCATCCTTTCATCTTAATAATATACAAGATTAAGTAAGCATGATGAAGAAGAATAACAAGTATGAAAACAATATGAGTATAGCTTTAAACAAAAAAATTTAACTATTTTACAGGCAAAGCAAGATTATAATAACATGAATAATAAGAGGAGAATAAAAGAGAGTGATCTTGATCTCAAATCAAGATGCCTCCTAAAACTAGCTTAAGTATCAATTTATAGGAAAAGTTGGAGATACAAGTCAAAATTTATAAGCTAAAGATAAGTGCAAGGTGGCACTTTGCTTTGGTAGATTTAGTCCATCTCAAAGATACATCTGGAACTCAATAAATTTAAACAAACAAGGTCTTAATCAAGAAAGAGAAAATTAAGTCTTATCTCTTCGACATCGTATGCCACTAAAATTGCATCAATCATAGCCGTATTTCTTGGCATGGAGCAAAAATTGTGAAAATAAGTTCTACTGAGTCAAAACTGGTTGTTAATCTTATCATTTAGAAATTTTTGATATTTTCACTCTAATTTTAGCTGCTTTGGAATTTTTTTTGAAGACCTAATCATCTAGCTCTTTCTGTGTATGTGTCAATAGCATTAGGAAACACTCAATTTGAGATTATATTGAGGCCAGAATAGGTCAAATATTAAAGTATGTCGTGTTAAATATGAGTGCAATCCAATTTGTAATATTGTCCATTTAAGAACTACTTTGATATAATCTAAGTGAATCTTGTGAATTGCGTTTAGTTAGATATTGAGTCTAAAATTTATAGGTTCAAGAATTAGATTAATCTGCTATGTAGTTTAGAATCTATGCTCATTTGATAAAACCTATGTAAAAACGAAGATTTAGTACTAATTAATAGTAACTCTTACTTTTATGTCTATGTCTACAAAAGTACTTTAATTTAAGGAATTGAATGAAATTATTAAGTGTATAATTATGATATAATCCCATAATAAATATACATAATTAGATGTTCATCACGTTTTATAGCTATCACAGGGAGGTAAGAATTTGATTACATGATTTTAAATTAGACTTGTTATGAATTTAAATATTTTGAACAAATGTGGAATTTTGTGAAATATTTTGGAAAAATGTGTTTATATATGGTTTTGAACTAGATGTAATATTAAACTATCTGCAAAGTACATCATATTGATTGGCATGCTAAATATCTTATTTTGAACCTTTTTCTACAGGAATTTGATTTTATAGGTTTCCATAAAAACAGTTGTTATGTTGCCGAAATTTATAGAAAATCCAAAATGAATCAGAATTTAGTTTTGATAACTAAACTTGATTTGATTAAAAATACTGTATGGTCTGTTTTGTGGATAAATGGTACATATTTTAATTCTTGTCATCCATATAGTATTGTATGTATTATTACACTTACGTAGCTAACGGACTTACCGTACTCCTTAAGGTGTCCAAACTTATGGTATCCCATCTAGGGGTACTTGGACTATATTTTACACTTATCGTCACCAATTTAGGTAGCTCAAACTATATTGCATACTTACAAAAACCAATTTAGGTAGTTCAAACTATATTGCATACTTAAGGTCACTAATTTAGGTGGCTTACACTTGTCATTGATTGTATCAATGGTTGTATACTTGACTTGAATAATATGTACTTATTTTGAGACAATACTTTATAATGGTTTGGATTGTTTAAACCTTTTGACAATGACTTAATTGGATTTCTGTAAACCTATTTGAATATTTTACTGATCATGCATGTTTATGGAAGTAAGTATTATGTCTTGGTTAAAAATTTGTAATCGAATATCTACTGGCATTCACATGCTCACCCCCGTAGCTTCTCTCACTTTCAAGTGATGTTTTGGTTCGATATAGATGTCTAGATGGTTAGACAAGTTGTTTAGCTTGTGCTTTTTTCCTTTTTATATCTAATTATTTAGCCAAATTTAACGTATTTATCAAGTGAATGTATGAGGACGATTTTACTGCTAATTTGAGCAATTAGAGTTTTAATTGATTTTTTGTAAACTATTTTGGATATTCGGACTCAAGATTTCATTGAACTCATTTTATCAAAATCTATGACTTATCAACAAGCTTCCAAATGAATCACTTAGAATTCTTCTTAAACTTTAGTGGACATTTTCTTAAAGTAATTTAAACTAATGAAGGATTTTATTTGATATATAATGATTTGAAAACCGAAATGCTAAAATCTAAGTACTTAATTTGTTCCAAATTTTGCAAATTTATTGAATATTTATATTTTTACTTAAAATTACTAAAAGTCACGGTTTTGGATTTCCGATTATGACATTAACAACATAAGAGTTAAAATAAATTAAATGAATAAAAACTAAACACATGTAGTTAATCTTACAATTAACAAATACCATCATTATCATGAGCTACATGAACTCAAATAGAATGTAGAATATACGAAGCAAGTGACCATAGCTTAAAGTCACCAAAGTCCAAGCAATCACCAGCTGATTCCGACTTCAAACGAGTAATTCATACTTTCTTCTTTAACATGTCCGCCCCCCCACTCACATTAATTGTACACTACTCTCACTCTCAAAACCCTAATCTACGACGAGAGGGAGGTAGGAGTTGAAGCCGAATTGGTCAAGACTAAGCAATTGGCTAGGTCAAAGAACAAATCTTAAGCAAGCCAATCGCCATTGAAGGAGAAATTCAAGCATGACAATTTAAAAATTTTTGTCTTTCGAATCAGATGGGCACCAAAAGAACTCTTTAAAATCTTCCAAAATAAATTTGTTAGTAGATTTCTCAACTGGACCTACAAAAATGGACTACTGAATTGGTCTTCTATAATTAAAATCATACAAAATGTGATATTTCGACAAAACCTACAAATTAAGTATAGAGAGAAATCAATCAAATTTTACCTCAAAATTAATTCACGTAAGTATTATGTTGTTTATTCTAAAACGATCAAATTTATTTAGAGATATCATTTTACACATTAAAACTTAGCTTAGAAACTATAGTTATCAAAACTTGGAAGTTTATATTTGTTGTTGTGAAAGCCCGTTACACTTCCTCTCAAGCTTAGTGGACACAAGCATCATTATTATTACCACAACGCTTACTCCTATATTGGTTTTTTCCATTTCCCCCATCTTCTCGTTTTGTTTGCTTTTCCATAAATTGTTCTATATCCTTGCCTATTTGTATTCCATTGTGCTTGAGCTGTTTAGAACGTGCATAGTGTAAAATAATATTGAATTGTCTTGCACACTAATGTTTGGACCTTTTGATCATTCACGAATTTTGGTTAAATGACAGAGCCACTTACAATGATGTCTTTTAGATCAATTTAAAGAGTGAACGAATATATAATATTATTAACAAGAGCTCTTTCACCCCTCACCCAAAAAAAATGATAAATAATAAATAAATTATTAATAAACCACTTACAAATGATGTATTTTAGATCAGTTTAAAGACTGAAGAAATATACATTATTAACAAGAGTTCTTTCCCGTCGAAAAAAAAAAATTAGAAAACAAGAGTTCTTACTTACGCATAAATAATGATACAAACAATAATAGTATTGATAGTTATAATATATTATTTCTCTGGTCACCTTTGAGGTAAATTTCTCTAGGATTGGACAAATAGGTACAGATAAAAAGAGCCGAGTTTTCCTTACAATTTTAGCTTTTGTTTATGAAAGGTCATGATAGTCTAAGATTACCAAGTTACTTAGATTAACTTGGTTTGCCTTAGATTAGGATTTGTGTCGTAACGAAGAAGCTGTAGAAATTGTAAGGAGGTACCAGAATTTTTATGGTGGTTCGGTAGCAAGATGCTGCTTCCATCCTCCGGACTGTAGTACAACAAATTAAGATGAAATCCACTAAATCAATAATAAGATAAAAACAATGGTCTTAATCAGAAAGCGTTAAAACTCGCTACTAATATAGTCTGAGACATCTCTCATCCTCCTTAGCTAGAATCCATCTTCAAGTCACAAAGCATCCCACTCAACACTCAACAAGATGGCACTAAACTCCCTTTACTTTAGTGCTATATTGAGAATGANAATTTGTAGTGTTAAAGTTCAGTATACAAATAGCAATCACAGTAAACCTGTGTAGACATCTCACTCTTAAAATATTTTTACCTAGTCCAGTGAACCAGAATTTGACCCAATTTAATAGAAAGCCGCATCAATTCCACATCTTGAATACATAATAAATCACACAGGAACTACTAAAGACACCTGAGAAGTGGGCTCCATGCGAATCTCATCAAGAAACTCACAATCATCTACATATGTGGTCAAACGTCTCACAAAAGAACTCCTAAAAATAATAGCACTAAAGAAAGAAAAGAAGAGGCATGAACGATACGTGAGAATTTACGATTGTAATTAGGCGACCCAATTTCTCTTTGGTGAGTTAAGCCGAATAAATGAAATTAAAGAGGGTTTTCTTATTTTTCCTATGTAGATACGTGGAATTTATTCCACACTATCTTGGCCCTTCATTCCCATGAAAACCCTCACCCCCAAAAAAATAATAAATTAACTAAAATAATAGAGAGCGAGAGAGAGAGAGAGAGCCATAAAAAATGATGGAACACAGTCAAATCCACAAGTCTGGCTATATTTACATGAATGAAGCAAAGTGTAATATAATGCGATTCCAAAGTAAAGACGAATAACATTCTGTCGACGGCATGTAAGCACCGCATGTTCAGTTCGCCTGCCATTTGTTTAAAATGAAATATTACGCCAAACCAAGAATTCCGTCGACTAATATCATTAACCAGTCATTAGAAACCATGGTTTTGAATCAGTTACTAATTGCTTCTTCCTTTTTCTCTTTTTTTCTTCCAGAGTATTTTTTCATTGCGGTCTTACTTTGCCAAACATAGAGTTCAATAACTAGTCAGCACAGCTCAATCATACTAATGAAAAATGAGTAAACACAACTGATCCAGGACTCCATTTTCATCATTGTTTTAGGCTCCAAGCAGTCATCTGATCATGCCATTCTCAGTTAAGTACTCAACAAATTCATCAATGAGATAAGGCCAAGCACCTTGTGCATCATAATTCGATAGCAAAGGGTCCACTGTCTGCGTCAAAGAAAGACGATAAACATGAGTTAGTGTTTCCAGTTTTTGCATCAACAACAATCAATTTTCTTCACAAATGTTCACGACAATTCATTTCTACAACTTTACCTATAACATTATGAGATACCCTAGACACAAAGCAAAGTATCACTCGTGACAACAGAATGAAAACTTATCATTAAAAGGAAGATTAAAATCCAGAAAACAAAAGAGAGAAAAGGCCCTTCCAATAAAAGTAAAAAAAACAAAAAAAAAAAATTCATGGAAATAAATCATAAAAGAACAAGCTAAGCTCCTCTCTCTAATTTCTTTGGGTTTCAGAATAAATCATTACTTATTAGACTGCACAACATACTAAGAGTTTTGCAACAGATGAAAATCAATCATAACTATTAGGAACATGTCCGACAGAGATTTATGCATGGAAGTGTGTTAACGCTTTAGGATTCCATAAAAAAGAATTTATAGAAAGACAAAAGATGCACCCCATCTTACCCTTGCAAACTCCAACAGTTGAGACCAAGTGTCCCTCGAGATGGCTTTATTATGCCGAGCCTGAATGAATAGTATCAAACAAGTAGAAAATTAGGTGTACTCAAAAAAGTAACAGAAGAAAGCTTGTAAAGCTCTTAATAATAACAAACCATCTAAATCATAGGAGGAAATGTCTTCAATAAAACGGTAAGAAATATTCTGAAATACAACATCCAACGAGATAACATAAAAGATAACAGAGAAACGTACCAAGAATATTCGTCATATTCTACAAGAAAATCGAATCCATTGTTTTCTTTAACGCACACAACCATTCTAATGCAATTGTCAGATTCAAACGATTTAACAGGAGAATGAATGACATAACCTTAAGTGAGCATTTATAATAATTTATCAGGAAGAATTCATAGTCAAAAATTGTTACATCCCAACATGGACCTAATACTAAATCAGCCATGTGGTCCAGATCAAACATGACAGGGTCCAATCTGTTGTCCGCATTTTCAGAATCTCATTGACCCAACCTCAATCAATCCATAAGCAATTGAACAAGAAAATTTGAAGGGGCAATTTACAATGTTCCCTCGCATTTGTATCTTAATGACAAAAGATTCATAAATCCTCAGAATTAAAGAGAAATCTTTTAGGCTATGCTTGGAACTTGGATTGTAGAAGGGGAAAAAAAGAAAATAGAGGGAAAAGTTGAATTAAAACGGGGAAAATATCGTTTTAATTACAATCTAAATCCTCCAAAATTACTCTAAACATTCCTCAGACTTTCTCCATAAATTTTTTTCCTTCTATTTTTGATAAAATCGAAATAAAAGAAAATGGAATTCCTAATAACTTGTTCTCATCCCTAAAATCTAAGTTCCAAACAGAGCCTCAAAGAGGCAAGCAATCTAAAGAAAAGAAAGCATCCTAAAAATTGAAGAGAGAGCGAGTACAAAGATAAGAACAATAATTGACAGAGTTGAGGAGGAAATGGACATAAAGCAAAGAAGAAGAAAATGAAATGTCAAAAAAATAAATTAATATTTATAAAATTATCATAATGGAACTATGGAACAAACTATCCCTGAATGTTTTTCATATACTGCGTAATAGTGATGATAAATCAACTAAAATCCACATTCCAACCATAATTTTCCATGTTAAGCCTCTGCTACTCATTGAGGATCTTTGGGGAATAAAGAAAAGATAAAAGTAATTTGGTATTGCTATAAGTAACACAGATACTACTGGCTCCAAAATGAAACTCAGCTTCAATTGCATAGTGAAAGGTACGTAAATATCTGTATGTAACAGGATTAAGTACTACTTTCTCGTAACTTATACAATCTAATCAAGAGCATATTATGAATTCATAGCCACCTGTAGAAACTGGCACCATTGATCCACCAGTGGCCACTGCTTTTCAGCAAATAATAATTGCCACATCCCAATTGCAGTATCCAAAGCCAAAGACTTTTGACCCTGAAGTAGACAAATAAAGATAAATATGAAAAGACACTAAGATACTTCTAGTAAATCAAATCTCCATTGCGTCATAGAAAACACAACAATTTTACAACCTATTTCATGCCGTGTATAGAGGACAATCGGCACAGTGCCATTCCAGAAGCTGAAGGTAACTTAATTCTAATTCCATGTACTTGTATGCTGAAGCGAATTTTATTCGAACGCAGAGTTAAAAAGGGGGATCATCTAGCCACAATAATTAGTCAATGAAAACTTTTTGACTTCACTTTAGCCTACAAAGGGATATTTAAAGATAGAAATATACATATATATGTGTGTGTGTGCGTGTGTGCAACACATATTTAAAAAAAAGAAAAGAAAAAAAAAAGAAGAGAGAGAGAGATTTCCCTAACAATGCACGTAGATATCATATGCGTACACATATACATACTTTATGTCTATATGTTTACATGATGGACTCTTGGTTAAGTAGAGATGCACCATTTATGCACATAAAATTAAGTAGCGAGTTAGTCCAACCTTTCAACTACATCAAAGAGCATTTTCTACCAACAAAACTGAACAAGTCAAAACTCTATTTTAAAACATTTACATACCTTCTCTTTTGCCCAGCCAAAGGCAAAGTTATATATCTCACGGAACTTTTCTGAAAATAAAAAAGGAAAAAAAGGGTTTAGTTTTAAATCAACAAATTATAAGTATTACTCCCGAAGGAAAAATTACCACAAAAAAAAAAAAGCTGATCTGTGTAGTAAATGTAACTACTACAACTATAGAGCTTTTACACTTACGTTCATCTTTCAGCTCGGAACGCAAAAATGGTATTCTTTCATGGAACTTCTCAAGGGTATCAATCCTGCCATCAAAAAATTAAGAATGAATAAATAAAGAGGCACACGAACTTTGTTTTTAGTAGTTACAGGTCAGCCATTTGGACTTTTATGCGATAATTAAAGAAATACCAAGCATTCGGTTACCTACCCTAGTGCTTGTAATCCCCCGAAAAACTCCTGCTTTGAAAATTCACACATAGTGGCAGCCTTCATATGCCACGAAATAACTAACTGTTTGAACAACCAGTGGTCCAGAAAATCCAACCGATTCATTAGAAGTGACAGAAAACAAGAAATTTGAGGGGGAAAAAAGGGGGGAGGGGATTTAAGACCAGATTTAGATTTGAAAAATTGGAGGTACAATTGTAAAACAATCTCCAAAATCTAACATATTCAGCATCACAGCAATATTTTCCCCATTTTTCGATTAGTTCTGTATAAATTCAACCTCATCTCTTGTCATCCCCGTTTTCTCCACCTCTTATATTGTTTCTCTCTCCTCTTCTTTTACGTTCTTCTCTTTCATCATCCCTCCCACTCTGACAGCACATCAGTTGGGATGAGTTGCCAAAATTTGATCTACTGTAAACAATACTATAAAATTGCTTCATTTTGTTGAAACTCAAAAGCCAAGAATCTGTATTCGTGTGGAAGAATATGCACTTCTGGTATACCTCTGAGGTTGAGTCTCATCACTAGTAACCTACTTTATTAGAATCTAACTTCCAAAGTCTGAGTTACTTTTCATTTCAATAGTTTTGCTCCAGAACAATGAGCATGACCAACTTTTAAAAGTTTCCAGATTGTCACCAGAACTTTTATGTTAATAGTTTTGCACCTCAAAGTACTTTGTGTTTACAAAAATATCGCAAAAACAATTTTCCACTAACAATTACGACAATTCTTTGGAACATATACATCCATGCATTGATAATTGAGAGATTAATATACATACCGTGACTATGTCTTGAGGATCAACCTGTTGAATATAGAGACATGAAACACAATTATAAATATAAATAAATAAATACTATGCAATATTCAGAAAAAAAAAAAATAATAGCAATAATAATAAGAACAATGATAATAACAATAATGATAAAAAAACGCAAGATACAAATTCAAGCAGCACCATGAAGTTTCTATAGATATATATATATATATATATATATATATATATATATATATATATCGAAAATAGGTGAATCAACTATAATCTACGAAGTTTTTATGTTTTACTCAAAAAGAATTACCTGAAGATCATTACAAAGGAGAGTAATACCATCAGCTAGTATCATATCAACATATTGATCTGCAAAAAGACAGATTATTTGAGTAAAGAGGAATTTGTCTGAACTACATATAATTACAATCCAGTAAACACACAAAAAAAAGTAAGTCCAAGACTTTAGGTTGTCAAATATTTCTTGTCAAACATATTAATATTCTCATAATCAATTACTTTTTACTTGGTAAGGTAATACTACATCTCTGTGCTTCCCTTTCTGAAATTTAATCCAACCAGAAAGCAGAAAACCCAATTACTTTTTACTTTAGTCGATGCCATTATTTCCATTTCCAAGTAAACAAAAATTAAAGGAAAACCAAAATTTTACAATCAGGATCCTTTTATCCTTAATATGTAGACCAATAATCATCAAAACAGACAGGAGAAGTAATTCGACAAAACAGGGGGCAAAATAATTTTTTTTCTTTTTAATTGGTAGAAACTGAATACTAAAACCTAAGTACTTTCAAGGAAAATTAAGGAAGGCAGCCTTTTTATCATTCTGAAATAAGTATGTAAAGCCCATCCAGGTTCTGAAACTCTTCATGTACACACCTATGTTACCACGAGAAGTAAATTTTCCTGATTCTATAGATTCAGTACAGATTTTGAATAAAACAGCACTGTCAAAGTCTTTTTATCAGTTTTCAGGATTTTCTGGAAACGTACATGAGAAAAATGTGTAATTACTTCTTGAAGGGGAATGAGAGAAAATGGAAACTTAAACCTTGCCTTTATATCTTTTGTAAAGCTCCTCCAAGTGCCTAGAATCAGTAAGTGATTTAAATTGGGGATGGCTGTAGAATACATCAAACGCTCCTTCAAGATGCCAGTCACTAGCCTTCAAAGCTTGCAACGCAACTTTTTCACTGCACAAAATAGGAAGTTCATTTTTTTTTATAAGATACCCATTTTGCCTCCCTTGGGACTCGAACCTATGACCCAACCCTCACACTCACACCCCTAAATCCCAAACCAATTGAGCTAGCCCCAGTTGGTAAAATAGGAAGTTCATTTCACACGAATCAAACCAAAACTTTATTATATTTTGATAAACCATGAAAAGAAAAAAACAAAAGTAATAACCCAATACAAAAAACACATACATATAAATTTGTTGTAGTCAAGGAAAATACGAAAAAAACATAAATAAACAGAAAAACATATCACCAACAACATTAAACACCGAAGAAATTACCAAACTGAACACAGACATACAACTGGAAAGTAATAAGATCCAATCACGTCCAAAACGAACAATGACTTCAAGCAAGACCAAGATTGTTTACAGAAGTAATGCATTCCAAGAAGTTACAACAAGCAACTAACATGTATTCAAACTGTATAGTTTGGCCATTGTCCAATAATATTACCCGAGATGAATGCTTTACAATTTATTTAGTCATTGTTTGCCTACTTAGTCCACTGAAGATCTCATTGGCCCTAACTAATTATTTGTGAATTTCTTCAATATATGGCAGCTATTAGAATTGAAATGGTTATATGTCTTTTGTGAATTTCACAAATCATAATCACACTAACATACTTTTCGAAAAGACAATCACAAGGAAAGGGCTACCACAATTTGAATTTTTTTGGTGGGGGAGGCGGGGGTGGGGGGGGTTTAAGAAACAGGGACCAATTTTATTTTTTATTTAAAAAAAAAAAAAAGAAGGAAAGAGAATACAAAAAGATGACAAAATATCATTTTAAGGTTGCAGCCAATTATTCCATTCCCTAATCAAATTTGAAAACATCATATTTTTGAACTCTTTAGTGTCAAAGATCCAAAGAGCAACCTAGAATTTTACTTGTTCCCAAAGAGACTCCAAACAGACTTCTTTATCTTCAAAGATTCTATTATTCCTTCCTGGCCAAATAGCCCTATACATAGCCAAAATAGCACAGTTCGATAAACTTTTCCTACTAACACCTGGTCCATAAAACCCTCGATCAAACTGAAAGCCGTCCTTACAATGACAAGGCCATACCCAAGAAATTTTGAACTCCTTTAGAAAATGGCACCAAAGAGATGTAACTGCAGGACAATACAGAAATAAGTGATACATAGATTCATTTTCTTGTTTACAAAGCACACATCAAGATGGAGAGATAGCCAAGAAAGGCTTCCAATTCTGGAGAACATCATAAGTATTCAACTTTCCCAGGGCCAAAAAGCCTTCACTTTCAGTGGGTCACAAGCTTTCACAAAGATTAACAGAATCCAATAATACTATCAAATCTGAAACTTGTTCTAACTCCCTATCATTCAAATTTTTGATGAATCTTAGGTTCCATGCAAAACCTCCATTTCTACTAATTGGCTCCACAAATTTCAATGCACAAATACTCTCATTATGAGAGACTGCCAATCTATACAAAAGTGGAAAATGCTCAGCTAGACTAAGCCCCCTACACAGAAAGTCCCCTTCCCACTTTAAGCTTAACATGCATAATAAACTCACAATAACCTCTTGAAATAAACTTCCAAGGACTTCTGAATGTTACTCCCAATGCCTCATTCAAATCCCACCCATTAGGTCTGAGACCATACTTACTTTTAATGACTTTAGCCTACAGGGATAGCTGTTCCATTGCAAAACCTCCACAGCCATTTAATTATCAATGCTTTGTTTCTTTCTAGAACATTACCAATACCCAAACCTTCGAGCTCCTTAGGCTTAGAAACTACATTCCAAGCCACAAGATGTCCACCTCCCATATCAACACTGCCCTCGCACAAGAAATTACTAAATTTCTTCTCTCTCTTCCTCCACACCACTCAGAATACAAAATAACGAAAGATAATAAGTGGGTAAAGAAGAAAGAATGGACTGAATTAATGTCAATCACCCAGCCCTTGATATAAAGGCCTTCTTCCACCCATCGAGTCTTTTGGTAATCTTGGATAGAACAGGATCCCAAAACCCTCTTTCAAAGGATTTCCCCCCTAAGGCTACGACATTTTGATTAATCATTAAAAGAAAATAGAAAAACCCCAACTTATCCATTCTACGTATTCCAAATGTATTCTCTGAAGAGTCTTTGATTGCAATAAGGATAGGAAAATTAGCATTGAATAGTGAATTACTGATGATACATGACCTAAGCATCTGCTGTAAATGTTAATATTAGAAATGCAAGTATTCACAAAGACGGCACAACTATGCTTCAAAGTTAAAAATATAGGATGGGAAAGACCCTGAAGTGCAAAAACAACCAGTACTGCATCACGTAAACTGATAAACTTCTAGTAGCTAGGTAGAGGACCCCTAGTCCTCAGCCTAGTCCTTTTGTTTCTTCCTCTTTAATAAAGATTGTTTATTTCTTATCGAGAAAACAGAAATAAAATAACATAAAATAAAAAGAGAAAAGGAAACTGATGAACTTCATATAACCATACAGATGCAAATACAAGATATGGAGGATAAATAATAGAGGAAACTAACGAGACCTTCATGCTTGAGTGCTAAGACGCAAAAAGCACCTTAATTTAAGTTATTCTCAATGTTTGAATATATGTACATACTTAATAGAAAAGTAGATTTAAATTCTTAAACATTATTACCAAAATGAACTCCTTGATATTACAAGGATAGAATAATATCACACTTTGATCTTTTTTTTTGTAATTAAAAAAAAAAAAGATCCTTTTGTCCTGTAATGGAGACTAATATTAACAAATGTAATGTAAATGTGTCTCATATGTCTCCCTTGTCACTATCCAAGAATCAGATAGGCTGCATTCATTAGTGGATATAGTTGTGGGATCTGTGTCGGAGTACTTTATGATCAGAAAAAAACTAGACATTTGACCAAAGCTCCAACAGCTATTTTATGAAAAGTAGAATCTGGAGTAGTTCCAGAGAAAGATCGAAAGACACCATTTCTCAAAGAAATATCAGAAACTATTGTGGATGTTCCACAACTCTCGGTATAATTTACAACCATACGAAAGTACCAACAGTAAGTAGTGATATTCGGCAGATATCTGGGAAGATTTTCCATATCCAAACCCTTGGGCAATACAAAGGACAAATAGGAAGAAACTAACTCTCCATCATCGATTAGTATACAACTTGTTACTTTTCAATTTACCGATTAACATATCACCAAAAGCCATCAAAGTAGGAATATGGGGTAGAGTGACAGTAAATCACTCGAAACTATGCCTCATTCTCACACCCGTTTTTCCCTTTACTTTGAAAGGGGGGGGAGAGAGGAGGGGGGGTATCTTTTTATAAGAAACAGTACCTTTATTAAATAAAGGATTTAATGGAAATTTTACTAAAATCAGGAAGACTACAGAAAAGAGAGGATTTAGGTATCCCCCCCAAAAAAAAGAAAAAACAAAAACAAAAGGAAGAATTGAAATACAAAAAATAAAGGACAGGGAATGCGCCAAGACATATAAAAATGCAGCAACAATATCACATCAATACAACCAATGCCTTAAAATAGGAATATAGGGTACAGAGACAGTGAATCACTCGAAACTATGCCTCATTCTTAAACCTTTTTTTTTTCTTTTCTTTGTAATAAGAAAGAAAACAGAATAAAAAAGTATCGTTTTATAAAAAACAGTACCTTCATTAAATTTAATAAGATTTTTTTCTCAAAAGAAACGGAAATTTTACTAAAATCAGGAAGATTACAGAAAAGAGAAGATTAAGGTATCCTCCAGCGAAGAAAGGAAACACAAAAAGAAGAACTGAAATACAAAGAATGAAGGACAGGGAATCCGCCAATATTACACAATACGACTAGTGCCTCAAAATAGCAATTGATGATTAAAAATGATAAAAGGGAAGAGAAGCCTACAAACAAAACAGGAGGATCAGACCTACCAACCAAACTAAACAACCATCCTGCCTAAGAAGACTACACATTTTTTCAAATCATATTAATCAAGAAAAAAGGATAATCCTGTAGATTCTTGACAGAGAAGTGCATAAAGAGGCCCAAAATATAACCAACCAAACGAAACAACTTATATTGAGCTTTATGAAGAGAAATATTCCTTTGTTGCAGCCCAAAAATAGCAAGAACTCTGCACTTAACAATCCCACCAAATTTCTTACTGAAATCCAAAACCTAGAAAATAAATAAAACCACAAACCTAAAGCACAAAGATGAAAAGTATAGTCAGTATTTCTGTCATCCTCCTTTATACAAACACACCACTATGACGAGGCAGACGGATTAAGTCTTACCTTCGAAACATGCCAAAAATATAATGTTAATGTTTCATGAACAAAAAGTAACTAAAAAAGGCAATAAAAGCAAGGGCGATATGTATGTGGTCGATTTTTCTCAACTTTCTTGGCCGTCTAGCTGTCTACTGGAATAGAGTTTACCTAAATGAATCATGTTCCTTGTCGTAGCTTCTACCCAAGGAACGGAAAAATTGGTGGACTATAGTACGTATGTT
Source organism: Parasponia andersonii (assembly GCA_002914805.1). Taxonomy (NCBI): domain Eukaryota; kingdom Viridiplantae; phylum Streptophyta; class Magnoliopsida; order Rosales; family Cannabaceae; genus Trema; species Trema andersonii. The sequence goes on from JXTB01000691.1 coordinate 42,019, forward strand.
AAAAATAAGAGTTTACAACGAAACTTAAAAACTTTAGTTCTTTCTGTTTCTTTCCCTTTCGAGCACATTCTTCTTGTCTATTTCCTAAGGAAATTAAAAACTTAGTAGCCTTACTAAAGTAGAATTTATCCACATAGCTTAAAAGTGTATATAAACACGTAACCAAATTTCAAAACACAATTCATTAATAAACCATATTAAACTTATGAACAAAGAAAAGTAAATTATGGTTCTCAGGTACCTTGCTCCAGTTATTGCTATGAACTGCTGGACTTTGTCACGTTGGCCCCTACCCAACTTATGCTGTAAAAAAATATATATACTAAAAATAAAAAAAATTATAAAAAAAAAAAAAAACAAAACAAAACTGACTATAGCAACACAGGAATGCATCTAAAAATAATACCAAAAGACAGAGACAAATTTTACAAGTGCATGTAAAAATTTGAACAGCTTCAGTATTTACCCTAGATCTTTACTAGTACAACCCTCTTTTCTGTGATAGCAATCAAAAGAAAACCCATAAAATTAATCTTTACAAACTTTCTGAATAGAAACTTTTTTTTGAAAAAAAAAATTAAATTATTATTATTACTTTCTTTCTGAGTTTTCTCGTACCTAAAACAATAAATTTCTGAAACAATACGATGACGCAGTATTGATTGGTAACCAAAAACAAAAAAAAAAACAAAAATTAACCGAATACGAACTTGAAGTTGCTCAAACAATCATCCAAAAAATAAGAATAAAAACAATTAAAAATAAAATCTGAAATCAAAGAGGCGAATGAAAAGCGCAAACCATTTCGAAAGTTGTAGAAGAGCGAGAGCGAAGGTAGTTCTTAGGTAGAGAGAGAGAGAGAGTGTGTGTGTTGTGTGTGTGTGTGTGTGTGTGTTTTAGGGTTCTTGGAGGTTTTCGTTCTCTCTTCTCTCTGTCTCTCTCTCTCAAAGAAGCACTCCCACTCCCTCTCTCACTCTGTATCTCTCTTTCGGTGTGGGCTGGCTGGCTGTGTTTTTCTTTTTTCGTTTTGTTTTTTTTTTTTTTGCTATTTTCTCCTTTTTATTATTATTATATTTTTTGTCCAGGCAGCGTTAGTTTGAGAAATTTTAATAAATATGACCCATTTTTCAATCATATGTCCCCACTCACTATTTTTTTTTTTTTGAATATTTATTAAGAGATTTTAGACATAGTCGACATTTCTTTACTCTTCTCTTCTTATATTCTCTTCAATCATAATCATACACCTAACACTAAAAATTTTCTTTTTCTTCTTTATACCTTTCAAGTTCTCTTATCTCATTATAAAATATAAAACTTATCCTATTATTGGGTCTTTACTTGAATAAGAAATTTATATATTTAACCACAATGGATAAAATAGTTTAAAATAGTTTGTATTTAAGTTTCGAGATGCTTTATGATAGATTCTGCATTAAAAATTCAATTTTGGATAAATTTTTATTAATTTCTGAAAATTGGTCAGTCACATATGAACATCGAAAATTTCAATGAATTTCGATATTAATTCGATGCCCGTTTGATGAAGACTCTTTGATAATTGTCTCTGAAAACTTAATCGATGGTCATCGAAAATGCATCGTGAAATTTTAATGCTCTTTCAATACTAATTTGATAACAATTGGATGTCATTTCAATAAAGTATAATCTTATAATATAATATAAAAATTTACTATTATCAAAATATCATCAACACTAAATTACACCGAAATAATATAGAAATTTTCAATGCCTTTTTTATGACAATCACATAGTTTTTCGGAGACAATTATCCAAGAGTTTTCATCAAATTTTCATCGATGCTATATATCAAAGCTCATTTCTTAACCTTATTAAAATCAATTTTGACATCGAAAATTTGTTTCGAGGTCCCAAGTGCAATAAAAGAACACATGCAATAGTGTGGAGAATTGAAATTCTCCACTTGAACCATTCGACCAAGCTCTAGAGCTCCAGATTTTGTGCATGTAGGATTGCTTGAGTGGAAGAGATGATAGAAATTCCGGGGGTTAGGATTTTGAAATAGATGAATGTTAGAGTGGAGATGGAAGAAATTGGGCATTGTTGCCTTTCTGACGATTGAGTACGTTACTCACAAATCAAGTACTTTGAAATAAATGAATGTTAGAGTGGAGATGGAAGAAATTGTGTCTTTCACTCATAAATTAAGTACTTTGAACTTAAATAGTTGTGAAAACCTCAAGCATATTCTATTATTTTGTATGGGTCTTGTGAGTGTTATGGGAAAGGGAGAAGGTAAAATTCAAAAAACAATGGATACAAAAATACTTTTATGAATTTATACTGGATTTTAAAATCTTTTACAAACAAGATAAACAAGAAATTTATGTAAGTAATGATTATATCAAGTAAAAATAGCTAAATATCATGCACAAACTCAAAGTAGATAAATTAAAGAGATATGGATAGAGAAGTGTAAAATGTTATTTTTATGAGCTTCAATAAACTCGACGATTTGTCTACATTCCTGACCCTTGGCAACACCCATCGAGCTTCCCACTATCAAATCAAAAATATGACTTGACTGATCCTTGTACAAAATGAGTGATTTTTTTTTAGGCACATCTATGCCTTTATAATATTCTTGAATCCAGTTCTATTACGTCTAACCACAGATGTTTAGACTCCGGTACTAATCTTACGTAAACTAGATTGTTTATGAATCTGGTGTCAATCTCACCTCATAAATACAATTTAGTTTTTGTTGAATCACTCAACTAAACTCTCTATTTAAGACGTTTGATACAAAGTAAACTTAGAGAGAATAAATATAAATACAAGATACGATCTAGTTTGGCTCAAATGATTTTTGTCAAAAAATAGATTTCAAAGTTTAAATCTCAAAAATCGATTATCACAACAAAGACCCAAAAGAATTTCAAGACAATTTTCAGATTCTAGGGCTTTGAAGAGAGGAAAAATGTGATTAAGTGGCAAAAACACAAGAATAGGAGTGACTAAAAGTAGAAAAGCAATAAAAATCACTTTGGTTGGATGAAATTTGAGTGATCTTGAGAGAAAATTGGATGAGGATGAGAGGGGAAAGTTTTAGGGTGAGGATGAGGATGTTTTCAGTAGAGAGACTGAGAGAGAATGAGAGAAAAACCATTCAAAAAACATTAAATACTTATCCTTATACGAGTTTTTGATCTAACACATTTTTAGTTTATCGAAAATGGCAGAAAATCTGCTATTTCTAGGACAGTTTTTTAGTAGATTGAAAATTTTTTTGGTCTAGTAAAAACCTTGTTTCAATAGCTTTTGGTTAAAATTGTTTGAAAAATGAGAAAAATATTTAAACCATTAACTAAAGCATTGAAAAATCATCAATTTAAAGAACATAGAATGTAAAACAAATAACACATAGACAAATACAACTCAAAAAAGTTCATTATAGTCAATCATACCAAGTTCTCTACGAATAATGCAAAAGCGATCTTCGCTTAGAGGCTTAGCAAAAATATCAAGTAATTATTTTTTAGTACATACAAATTCAAGTATAATATCACCTTTTCGCATATAATTATGAACAAAATGATGTCTAATATCTATATACTTAGCACGCAAATACGGAATTGGATTTTTGGATAAATTAATAGAGCTAGTATTATCATATTTAATAGGCTTATGATCATAAGTCATTCCAAAATCTATTAGTATTTATTTTATCCATAGAATTTGAGCACAATAACTACCCACGAATATATATTCAGCTTCGGTAGTAGAAAGAGTAACATAATTTTGTTTCTTACTAAATCAAAACACAAGTGAATAACTAAGAAAATGAGAAGTACCACTAGTGCTCTTGCGGTCAGTTTGACAACTGGCAAATTTCGTATTCGAAAAATTAGTAATAATAAAGTGTGTGTTTGTTGGATATCAAAATCCTATATTCATAGTGCCATGCAAATATTCAAAATTCGTTTTATTGCACTAAGATGTGATTCCTTAGGATTAAATTGAAATCTAGCATATAGGCAAATACTAAATATGATATCCGGTTTACTAGCCGTTAAGTAAAGTAGTGATCCGATCATACCTCAATATTTGGTGATATCCACTGCTTTACAATTTTTCTTTTTTGTTAAACTTGATTGAGGAGCTCATTAGTGTTCTCATTAGCTTGGAGTGCTCCATATCAAACTTCTTTAATATATTCTTAATATATTTGAATTGGTTGATGAAAATGCCTTCTTTGCTTTATTTGATTTGAAGGCTAAGGAAGAAATCTAGCTCTCGCACTATGCTCATTTCAAACTTATTATGTATACATTTAGAGAACTCTTCACAAAGACAAATATTAGTAGTACAAAATATAATATTGTCAACATAAATTTAGACTATTATCATATCTTTCCAATTTCTTTTTATAAAAAGAGTAGTATTTCCCATAGTAAAACCATTTAAAATAAAAAACTTACTTAATCTATCACACCAAGCTAGAGGAGGTAACTTTAAACTATAAAGAATCTTTTTCAATTTAAGAATATAATTTAGATACTTATGATTTTGAAAATCGGGGAATTGGACTACATATACTTCTTTTAAAATGTATTCATTTAGAAATGCTTAACATCCATTTAATATAGGATAAATCCTTATGGCATGCAAATGCTAGGAGCATCCTTATAGATTCTAATCTTGCTACAGCTGCAAAAATTTCTATATAATCGATACCTTCTTCTTGATTAAAACTTTGAGCTACTAGTCTAGCTTTGTTTTTCACAATCATCCTATGCTCATCTACTTTATTTCTAAAGACCAATTTAGTTCTAATAACCTATTGATCCTTAGGTCTTGAAACTAATTCCCATACTTCACTTCTTTTAAATTGATTTAATTCTTCTTGCATAGCTAAAATCTATGACTTATCTTTTCTAGCACCTTTAAAACTTTTTTATTCGATTTGAGAGATAAAAGCCATATTATTGCAAATATTTTTGAGTGATGATGCTCTAGTCTTGACTTCTTACAAGGGTTCAGTTATAATTTGGTCTGTAGGATGAGCATGATTTAATTTTAAATCTTAAGGAAGAGAAAAAGTGTTACTATTGTCATTTTCATTTTCTTCCTTAAGATCTTGTTGTACTTAGATGTCTTTCTCTCTATTTGTTTTCTCATTGATACTTAGCTCATTTAAGGTTTGTTTTATATCTACAACATCATTATCATCTATATTGCTCTCCTCATGGAGAATCTTAGACTCATCAAAAATAATATGCATAGATTCTTCTACTACTAATGTTCTTTTATTAAAAACTCTATAAGCTTTACTAGCAGTAGAATATAAAAAAAAATACTAATATTAGATTTTGAATTAAATTTTCCTAATTTATCTTTAGTATTCAAAATAAAGCATTTGCAACCAAAAACTTTAAAGTAGTCAATGTTAGGTTTTTTACTTTTCCAAAACTCATAATGTGTCTTATTTAATATCGATCTTATTATAACCCTATTAACGATATAACAAGCGGTACTTACTACTTCGACTCAAAAATATTTTGGCAAACTATTTTTATTTAGTATATTTTTTGCCATTTTTTGTAGGGTTCCATTCTTTCTTTCGACAACTCCATTTTATTGTGGAGTTCTAGGTACTGAAGAAATATGGTCAAAATCATTTTCATAGCAAAATATTTTTATTTCATCATTTTCAAATTCATCACCATGATCACTTCTAATAGATGTGATGGTATAGTCTTTTTCATTTTGTACCTTTTACAAAAAATATTTAGAACATTTAAAATATCATTTTTATGAATAATTAATAAAACCTAAGTTAATCTTGAAAAATCATTAATTATTACAAATACATAGTACTTTCCACCAAGACTAGTTATTCTTAATAGTTTAAATAAATCTATGTGAAGTAGTTACAAAGGTCTAAAAGAAAAAATGGTATTTTTATATTTAAAAGAAATTTTACTTATTTTCTAAACTTACATGCATCATAAATCTTGTCTTTTTCAAAAATTAAATTAGGTAAACTACTTATAAGTTTTTTTCTTTGAAAATTCAAAAATAGTATTCATGCTAGCATATTTAAGTCTTCTATACCAAAACTAAGAATCATCTTTTAAAGCTAAAAAGCATTTATCTTGATTGCAATATTTTTCAATATCAATAGTATACACATTGTCCTTTCTTTCTCTTTCAAAATAATTTCTTTTGAAAAAGTATCCTCAATTAAACATTTGAAAGGCTAAAAATTTTCTCGATAACCTTTATCACAAAATTGACTTATATTAAGCAAATTGTATTTTGAGATTATCAATAAGCAAAATATTTTCTATTATAGGGTGAGAGAGTAGTACCAATATTACCTATACCCAAGATTTTTCCTTTAGCATTGTCTCCAAAGGTGACGTGTCCTCCACTTTTTTTGGTGAATGATGAAAGCAAAAAAGTAGTCTCCGATTATATGTTTGGAGTAACCACTATCCAAAAACTAAAAATTCTTCTTCCTTTGTAGGTACAAATAAGAATCAAACTTTGATTTTTAGTACCCATACTAATTTGGGTCTTTTAGTATTAGTTCTAGATTCTTTTGATACTCAAGCTAGTTTTCTACCAAAATAAGCATTTTTCTTCACAAAGCATGAAAACTAGTGTGTCCATCTTGATTATAATATGTGCAAATAAACTTGTGTTGCTTGTACTAGCTTTCACAAAATAAGTTTTGAGGTATTTTTTGTTTTATGGAAGATTTATACCTAATACCTCCTTTGTCAAAGATACATTTTTGCCCGCTAAGCATCATATCAAAATTTTTCTTTTTATTAGTAAATTTGTGCACAATTTTAGTCAAGTCGAAAATTTTGTCATTCAAGGAAATATTTTTATTTAACAAAAGATCACATTTACTGCATGATAATTTGTTTCCTTTTCTTTTATAAACTGTGCAACTATTTTTGACAAACTAAGAATTCCTTTTTGAGAGCATTATTCTTAAAATTGAGTTTTTCACAGTTTTTACGTAAATCATTAAAGTCACTCAATAAATTTTCATATGAAAAATCACAATCACTATCATTTTTACTACGAGTATCACTATCATCTTATTTTCTATTACCATGAAGCACATGTTGGCAATTTCTTCTTGTTCTTCTTTGTCAGATTCTTCTTCATCACTATCATCCCAAATGGCTTTCATTGCTTTCTTTTTCATTTTTCTTCTTAGAGGATATTCATTTTTCAAGTGTTCGGGCTTTTTGCATTCAAAGCAAGTGATGGGATCATCATTTCCTTTCTTCTCTCAAAAGTCATTGTCATTGGTATTCTTCTTGAAATTCTTCTTTTTGAAGTTTGAGCAGTTTTTGTACTTTTTAATAAGTAGGATAATGTCTTCTAACTCAATATCTGCAAATTCTTCTTCCTCCTCATACTTGCATAGTGGATTTAAGAGCAATTCCCTTCTCTTTCTTTTCTTCTCCTTTATCTTCATTGGTTTCCTTCATAAGAATTTTATGGGTCATGAGAGAACCCATAAGTCCTTCAAGGGAAGCTTGCTAAGATTCTTTTCTTCTTGAATAGCTACCACCTTACTTCTATATACTCGAGAAAGGCTACTAAAAATTTTGCTCACCAATTCATCATTAAGAAAGGTTTTTCCTAAAGCACCAAGAGAATTAATAATATTAGTGAATCTAGTAAACATTTAAGAAATAGATTCATCTTTTTCTATTTTGAACAACTCATAGTTTCTAGTAAAAATATTAATTCTAGTTTCTTTCATAGAGCTAGTTCCTTCATAAGATACTTTTAACATATTCCATAATTCATGAGTATCTCTAGCCTTTTCAACATTATTATATATGTTCCTATCTAGACCACACATAAGAATATTTCTAGCTCTTCCATTTTTGGTAAAAGTGATTTTATTCTTTTCATCATATTCCTCTATATCTTTTTCTACTTTTCTACTATCAACAATTTTTGTTATTTTCAAAGATCCTTTAGTAACAATATACCATAAGTCAAAATCTATAAACCAAAGATAAATGTCTATTAGGTCTCTTCAATAGTTAAATTCACTTCCATTAAAAAATAGTAGTTTAGAAGGTGACAAACCCTAATATTGAAAAGAAAAATTGTTTAAATTAGTCATCTCAAAAGTGGTAAAGTTCTAAAAATTTGAGCACCAAGCTCTGATACCAATTGTTATCCCAAGATTAGCTAATCCAAAAAAGATGGTGCATTGAGTTTTAAAAACTTTTGCAAAATTTTCAAGATAAACAAGAGAATTATGCAAATAATGACTATATAAAGTAAAAATAGCAAAATATCTCGCACAAACTTAAAGTAGATAAATTAAAAAGATAGGAATAGAGAAATACAAACGATATTTGTACGAGATTTAATAAATACGACAATTTGTCTATGCCCTCGACTTTTGACAACACAATTTGAGTTTTCTACTATTAGATCAAGAATATAGGCTTGATCCTTGTACAAAACAAGTGATTTCTTTTTAGGCAAACCTATGCCTTTAAATAGTTTTGTATTTGGCTCTATCATGGCTAACAAAGAATTGTTTAAACTCGATACTAATCTCACCTAAACCTAGTTATTTATAAATCTGGTGCCAACCTCACTTCACAAATACAATTCGATTTTTATTGAATCACTAAACTAGAATCTCTCTCTAATCAAAGTATTTTGTATAAGGTAAACTTAGAGAAAATAGATGTAAATACAAGATATGATCTAGTTTAGCTTAAATGATTTTTGTAAAAAAGTAGATTTGAAAGTTTGAATCACAAAAATTTATTACTATAACTTGAAAATATGATATGAGCAATGTAAAGATGTTCTAAAGTTGTTTCAAGTCTTAAAAATGCTTTTATTTATAGACTTGGATGAAAACTAGATATTTCAAACTATTTGATAGCAATTAGTAGTGCAGTTCTAATAGTCAAATTTAAAAATCTATTAAATTCGACTAGGAATCAGTCGACCGAAAACTGACTTTCTGCCTACTGAAAATCACAAAGAATAATTTTGTAATTTATTTCAAGCTTCTTTTGATTCTTTTCAAAATTGTAACTTCTTAAATTGATTTTTATGAAATACGGATACTATAAAAATTTATAAATCAATTTAAAAAATGTATAATATAAATTTTTAAACTTTAATTGAAGATAAATCAATTCGATTATGTTGGTTTGAAATTTTCCACTTTTAGAAAATTTGAGCTATTAAGATCATATTATATGTAAATATATATTCAAATACAAAAACTAATTATTTAACCGTTGGTAGTCTAAGTCTTGTATTCTTGATCTTTGTTTTCAAGCTCTTTTCCATATTCTATCTTGAATGTCTTGTGATCTTTTTAATTTAAATTGCTATATACTCAATTAGATTATTAGTTCTTAATCATATATTTGTTAGCTTTAAAATATAAATTTAAGATTGATGATACAAAATATGAGTTAACATATTCTAGGGCATGATATAGCTCAAATTACATTATGTTTGGAATATTAGTCAATTGTTAATGAAGTTTTATTTCAATTTATTTGTGTTTCTCTATGCTTAATACTTTTAATTTATTGGAAAATAAATTAGTTGATCTAGATTTATGAATTTCATGCTCAGGAGAGATTAATCTATTTATTAGACTTGAGAAACACTATATTTGTTGTTGTTGAGTTGTGAGGTCTATAGCACTTAGATGATCATTTAGGTCATGTTTAGTGTGTCGTATTGTATTGTATTATATTGTGATGTATTATATTAGATCGTATTATACTGTATTATTCTATTACAATACTATGTTTGGCTTTGCATTTGTATTAAGATGTTGTATTAAAAAATTAATTTTCAAAAATATCATTTTCAAAAATTTACGTAGAAAAATACCATTTTCAAAATATATTTAGGAAAATTCCACCTATAAAATTACCACTTTCAAAAAAATTATTTAAAAAAACCACTTTTTAGATATAAATTTAGAAAAAAACTACTTTTAAAAATTTATTTTAAAAAATACCACTTCTGACAAGAATTAAGTGATGTGACAAAGAAAATGATGAGAGAAAAATTGAGAATAGAAAAAGTAAAGAGAGTGAGTATTGTTCAATATTACGTTAAAATTAAAATTATGTAATACAATGTAATACAAATATTTTATTTTCTACTAGATAATTCTCTGTATTGTATTAAATTTTGACATCGTATTAAATAATTCAATAGAAAAACATAACTAAACAGAGTATTATATTTAACTAATACAATACAAAGTCCTTATACAGTGTACTAGATATGACCTTAGGGGTTCTTAATGAATGTGTAGGCAAATAAGGTAGATAGAAATATAAACTTGAATACATATGCATAGGATCTCATTTAACACTCAGGGGAGGTAATAAGAATAATTTGAGTCCTTGATTAATGAGTTAAATGAACTTTCTTAGCAATTGCTAAATAGTAAAGACATAAAAATAATAGAGTGAAATCAAAACCCTAGAAACTTTTGATTAAAGATTTTTCCACTATTAGAAATCGTATCTTCCTACTTTTTCCCTTGTTAATCTCTTAGTTAATTCGTTAGTTTAAAATCTATTAATCGCCTTTGCCAGAGATTTTACATTTTTTTTAGATTTTACTAATAATGCGGTTAAGTAACTTGATCTTAATTTAGGCTTTTATTTTCTTTAAGTTTGCTAAGCTTTTGTTTAAAAGTTTATGCGAAGACTTTGTAGCTTAGAGATATTACCACTTGATTCTGAAATGTAGTGTACTTTTCAGAAGCTAAGAAAAGAGAAGAGGATTGAATCTTAAGTTATTAAGGAAAGCAATAATGGTTAATAACAACAGATTTTGTGTGATTATTTCAGGCCCCTTATTGATGACAACTACTCAGAGATTTGGTGGCAAGAGATCAATACTAATAACTTTGAGTTAAAGCCAGCCCTCATTATCAAGCTCCAACAGAATTAATATAAAGGGTTGCCGAATGAAGATCCCAATGTTTATCTAGCCATATTCTCGGAGATTTATGGCACAATCAAGGAGACCTATTGTAGAAGACCTTAATCCTAGTGATTAACGAACTTACTTTCATGTGTTTTGTCTTTTTTAAGATACTAAAGGACTAGTTCCGATTTATGGTTTGAACTCTGGTATCTTGGAAGATAAGGTATATGATATGTGTAGAACGTTTTTCATAATGGAAACTATGCATATGATGTCACTTTGAATTTTTTCAAGTACTTGGATAATATAAACCAGGGTCCTGGTATTCACTATGTGAATTTAACTGTGTTGGCATAAACAGATACAAACACCATAGTCAACTATTATCCATTAGATGAAAAATAGCAACTCAAAGGTAAATATGCTAAATGGATCAAGCTAATTAATTGTTAATAAGCTTCACAGAAAAATAAATGACATTTAGTTCAAAAGTTCAATATTGGGCCTATAGTGGTATGCCCCAATATTAATGGACAAGGCTCAATTATAATTAAGAGTTAATTATGATATTGGGTATATGGTCTATTAGAGCTTGGGCTTTATGGATCCATCTGGTCCCCTGTCTAGCTCAAATTAAAACCCAATAGTTATTTGATGAACAGTTAAGCCCAACAAGCCTAATAAGTCTATTAGGGTTTACTAATCTCTCTATAGTTAAGAGAAAAGTTCTCTAGCAAATATATACAAGTGTTACACGTGAAACACTCCTTGCGAAGAGAGTGTCACATGCATAACAGAGAGAGAAAGAGCAGAGAACATCGGCCACCACTAGGGATTCACTGTCCTTGGTGTTTCGGCTATCCCGAAGAAATCAGTTCAAGGAGATTGTCTTCTTGTTCATCTGTGGATCTCTTTGTTGGAAGTCAAGAAAGTGACCACCCACCGGATCAATCAAACGGCTTTCGAGAATAGACGGGAAGACAAGAAGATTGTGGAACGAATTTGGGTATTGTTCTTATCTAGAACAAGAGTTAATTTATGTTAGATCACGATCCGAAATTTTTTGTAAAAGAAAAAATTTTAAACGATCAATTCCACTGCATTTCTTGATTTTACAAAACTTTAGTGTTCTTGAAAATGATTTTATGAATATATTTTCTAGAAATTTATTCCAGCTAACACCAGCAATTCTGGTAAGAGAAGATTGGAGGACTATGAGACAATAAAGCTTACAAAAAAATGTAGTGTGATTCTTCAATGGAAGTTGCCTCAAAAGTTGAAAAATCTCGGGAGTTTCCCTATCCCATGCACTATTAGGAGTTCAAACTTTGAGAAAGCTTTGTGTGACCTTGGTGCAAGTATTAACCATATGCGTTCTTGGTATTTCAGAAGTTAGGACTCGTTGAAGTTAAGCCTATCACCATCTCCTTGCAAATGGAAGATCGATCTCTTACTTATTGAAAGGGAGTTATTGAGGATATATTTGTTAAGACAGATTCGTTTATTTTTCTGGTAAATTTTATTGTGCTTGATATGGAGGAAGATTAGGAGATTCTGATCATTCTTGGCCGCCCAATTCTAGCTACTAGGAGAGCTCTAATTGATGTCTATAATGATATATTTGACACTCTGGGTGAATAATGAAAAACTGAAGTTCAACATCTGCCCACCATGCAATTTTCAGATGAGGTACAGTCTTATAACCATGTTGATATGGTTGGTGTACGTGTACAGAACATTGTTCATGGGGTTTTATCTAATAATCCTTTTGAATATTGTCTTATGAATTCTTCACTTCGGAAAGATACATTTTCCACTATGGAATTACATGATGCTTGCTATGATTTGAATGATGATCAAGAAGATTATGTGCTAGTTCTTAAGTCTTTGCCTATTGACGCTAATTCTAGTAGCCATGTGGATGCTATTATGCCGGTATGTACTTAGAGGAGTCTAAAGTTTTAAGGGAAGAAATGAGTCCTTTGAAAAAATGGTATGTTTTGAAATAATTGCCTAACCATTTTCGCTATATATTCTTAGGGGACCATCAAAATTTTAAGTAATACTCATCATCATCAAAACCATAACAATAAAGCTTAAATCTCATCATAGAAGCTAGAAGGAATTCTAAGAGTCAAAAAAAAAATTTAACCCTAAACCACAAGTAGAAACTCCTAAACTTTCCCACCATACTTAAACCTTACATTATCCTCAATATATCACAAAAATCTCTACGGTAAGGAATTGAGCATGGAAAAGAAAACAAAAATAAATGACTAAAGAAAAGAAAACAAAAAAAAAACCAAAAAAAAAAATAAAATAAGTAAGAAAAAGTGGATAGAGTAAAAAAAAAGTAAAAAAAAAAAAAATTGATCATATTTTTTAGTTTAATAATTAATATTTTTATTCAAATATAAAATTAACATTGTTGACTTTTAATTTAATATTTAATATATTATAGAACTTAAATTCAAGATGAAAAGTTAGGGATATTTTTGTTAAAAAAAACAAAAACTGTTTATTCCATTCCATTCTAGTTACTAACCACACATAATGATTGTGATTCTAATATTAATTTTAATGTTCAACCAAACATAGAAATTGGATTTAGTAGATCATTTCATTCCAATTTCAATTTTGTAATATTCCTATTTCTAATTCTATTCTATTCCATTCCATTAAACCAAACTCCACCTAAGAGAATAGAATAGTGTTTTCTTAATCTTGTAATCTTACATGTTGAGAATACTGCGAGAATATAAAGTGTGAGTTTAAGAAAGCTCTTTATAATGCTCATACGTTCATCCATTTGGAGGTTTAGATTGGAAGATCATAGTTTAGAAAATAAAAAAGCTAGGATCTACTGATAGGCTTCAAAAGGTATTGAATATTGTTCTAATATCTTTATATTTTCTTTTTTTTTATATATAATTAATACTATGCACTCATATAGTGAAATAGTTGTGAGAAAATTTTTGAATGTTCTTTAACCAATCTTCAGCTATAAACTCCAATTCTCAAACCGATAGATAGTACTTAAATTTTAAGTTGGTCAGATGCTTTGTAGTAACTCACAGTGGTTTGACTTGTTCATTATTAGATTTTATCTAGTCCTTTATATTAAGATTTATGCCCTAAAAGCATGTAAATTTGGATATTTACTAAATTAATAAAATGACATTTTTCTATTTGAATTTATGTATAATTTGTATGTCTTTAAATATTAGAAAATCCATAATTTATTAATATGACCACAAATTTAGTATATAAATATTATACGCATGAGGATAAAATTTGTAGATAATAAACTAAACATAGTCTTTAATAATTTATTAAAGTATATGATCTTTAATATTTTAATAAAAAATTATTCATATGGTCTATTAACATTGAGAATGTAATAGTCTTATTCAGACTATTGATGTATTGACATCACAGTAGAAATACTTTATATAATTTGATTATATAGGACTCGACCAAATATTATTTGAATCTCACAAAATTTTGTATTTATTGAGAATTCAAATAATATCACTAGATGATTATATAAAGAGTAAACTTAATCTTATTTATAATATTATGTTATTTAACATACTTGTTAAGATTTGTTTTTCTAAACAAACTAAATTATTTGTACGTTAGGAGCATAATGAGATACATAGTTGGAAATATGACTTACAGATATGGAATATATTCCTTTTATAAAGAAGTTAGAAAAATAATTCCATTGTATATTAATTTAGGTCTTGAACAATTTGAGTACTCAATTTATAATAAGTTTATAAATTAATTCTTTATTAGAGAATTAATAATACACAAGGATAAAGATAAAGTTGGAGAGGTAAACGAATATGACCTAACTCTTGTTATGAATTATCTATAGAGGATTGATCTACATGTAATGATTAAATTCGTAGACTACTCGCTGTTTTTTGACTAAATTTATTTTGTAACTTCAAGAGTATAATTTCAAATTTTTAGTAGAGTAATATTGGAATTAATAAATTAGACAAATTAATGAAAAAATATTATTAATTGTCATAACTTATTGAAGCTTGAATTACAGGTTCATAAATCCTCAATTCCACTTCTTATAAATACTATATTAGAAATTATACGATTTTTGTTAATGCACACTTTATCAAGATAAATATTTATCTACTTGTAATTAATAATTGTTATTAATTAATTAATTAATTAAAATTTATGGAGAGATAAGGTTTTAAGAAACTTACTAAAAGAAAAACACTTCTGGAGGAGTATTACACACTAACTCCACCTATTTAATGGGCAATTGGCATGGAAATTAATAAGAAGCTACTTAAGTCTTCTTTTAGTCATATATACATATAGATGTATATTAGTTTATTAAATTAATTAATTATTATATACATATATGAAATTCATATGAAATTGCACATATGACTTATTTAGAAACTTAAAGTCACGACAAGATATATATATATATATATATATACATGTATGTATTAAATGATTAATATTTTATTTAAATAGTTTAATATATATATATATATATATATATATGTATATGTGTGTGTGTCTAAAGAGATAGAAAAGAAGAAGAGTATGTATCATTTCCTACAAAAGTCTCTATAAACTAGGAAAAAAAAAAAAAGAGTTTTCATATCTATCTAACAACCACTTTTGCAATTTTATGTGTTAAAAATCTTACAAGTGTCTAAAAATATGAGTTTGAGAAATTATACGCAATGCCTATACATTAGTTTAGAAGATATAAAAGGTAGGATCTACTGATATGCTGTAGTAGGTGTATGATTTATTCTGTTTATATATTTTCCGTTTTCTATGAATCAATGTTATACTCTTATATAGTCAATCGTTTTGAAAAAAATTTTAAATGTTCTTATACCAAACTTCTGCTACAAATTCAATTTCAAAACTAGGGCTTTATTCAATGAGTGTTCGCAAGACGGTCAAGTTTTTCCTTATCTGAGCCCTTGTATAAAAACCTTGATTTTTATTAAGGGTAATTTGTTTTTTTTCCCCATAAAATTGAGAATTAAAATAAATAAAAATGATTGAAATTTTAATTAAATTCGAGTAAGAGCCAAAATGAAAGAATTTGCTGAAGTTGGGGTAAAATTCAAATTTTGGGGACTAACTTGAAGAGAAACCTGAGCTGGAGACTAAATCATAAATCTAAGAAACTTAAACTCCCTATTTCAGATCTGACACAAGTCAAAAATCCCACAAAAATTGTCCCAATTCCTAACTTTCTCTCTTTATCTCACACTCTTCTCTTTCACTCACCCGTTCACTTTGTAGCTCTCCCCAGCCATCATTAGCATACCTTCAGCCGAATTTGCAGCCAACTGATTGGCGAACTCGTGCTGACCTCTTCTGCCATCTGTCGTGCCAGTAAGCCACTAGGAAGTGCACGCGAAGTCTTGCCCAAAGCACAATATTTCGCGGTTGATTTCTGGCGTTTCGCCACTGTTGACCACCACTTACAGCTATGAACAGTGAGCTCAAGCTTCCTCTGACATGGGTTGATCCTTTACTATCCCCAATTTCTAGCGAGCAAGCACCGACGAGTATTTGACTAGTTTTGGTTTTTTTTTTAAAGGAAATGTGGCATTTGAGTAATTATTTTTGGAGTTCAAGTATTGGTCATGAAACCTTTTGTGATAGTTATGTGGTTTAAGATATGAGGATAAGTTATGGTTTTGTGTAAACTAGATGAGTGCTTTGTGTAAAAACCAGCTTGGAAAATGTGGTATTTATGCAATATTTTAAAAATAGACATTTTTGAAACTCTTAGAACAAGTTACTTTTAAAGCCCAAATTTAGGCACAGGGCCTCAAAACTGAAATTAGACTTTGAATTTGGACTAAGTAAGATTGAGAGACGAATTTTGACTTATAGCATTAATAAGTTTTGAAGTGGCACGAAATTCGAGATGCAAGGTTTGGGATTTCGTCTTATTTTGCATGTCACGGGCCAGATTTCAGCTGTAGCCCAAATTAATCGAGTTATATATCTAACTTAGTTACTTTGAATACTAGGAATTCAGTGATGATATCTATTTCTCAATGAAGACTTCACTAGGAAAGTCATCTCCCAAAGTAAGCTTATGGGGTCATGAAACGACATCTCGAGTGACCAAGTGACCAATGGGAGATTCTAGAGCACCGATAGCTTAATATAGCTATCAAAGTGAGGAAGGTTTTTGATTACCAAGTTTATACTTATTTTATTTTAAAATGTGCATTATGACCTATGTCTTAAAATGGTTGATTTTCATAGATTTAATTGATTTGATTGGAGATTTGGTGAACTTGTGAACTGTTGAGATCTATTGGATTATGTGGTTTTATGTAGGTTTTAAAATTTAGTTTTGGGAAAATATAGCCATTATATTACTCGATTTTTAGTAAATCTTATAATAATATCAAATGAGTTTTAAAGCATGATTTCTTGATATACTTGATGCATAGTTATTACAGACTCTATAACATATTGTACCTACTATAGGATCATATACTTGAACTCGATTTTTGCGTCATGGTATTTTAGATCACTGGTGAGTTGCTGTAGCGCTAGGTGAGAGACCTAGACCCCTAGGTAGGATTTATTGACACACTGCTATGTAGTGTCAGAATATTAGGTACCTCTAATAATGAAGTATTACAGGGTTATGATGGCAAAATAAGAGCTCATTCATATACTTAGCTGATTTATGATATGTACAGCTATGTGGCTTTGGTTTTGGTCTTGAATATGTGATTACTCTTGATCTCGATTATTTTTATAAATAGATTTTGAAGGTATTATAACCCTCTAAAAATCTCTAGACTTGCAACCTTAGTAGAATTATTATTAATAGACTTAGGGTCAAATTTTAACAAGTTTATATTCGTAAATCCTTGAAATTATATGTATAGTATTATTTTAATGTTAAATTTTATTATGTCAGAAAACTATAGTTATTCCTTATTTTCACTTAGAAATTCTAAGTTAGTTTTCCTCAATAATAAATTAATTCTATAAAGATTATATTATGTATATTAATATAACCTAATTAAGAATGTGACATGTTTATGTCACATTAAAAATTATTACATTTTATAACTTAAAGTTAATAGTTACACCAAAATAGTACTATGCCATTATTTGAATGGCTAGGATTTAAGTATACAGAGAATTAAGTAGACAAATCAATCTAAGGGTGGAAAATAAGTTATAGAAAAAGATGAAGACTAGTGAAGTTTTATCTTAGAAAGGTAATAACCATAAATTAGTATTATAGAGAAGGTAAGGGATAAAGTTAGTGGGTAATTCTAAAAAAAGAAAATATAGACAAAGCTAATTGATAGCTTTTGTCTCTAAAATAATTCAAAAGGTAGGGAAAGGAAAATGATAATAGAAATATTCTTTAGAAATTAGTCGTTATAATTCAAAGTAGAAGATATAGACAAAACTAATTAGTAGCTTTTATCTCCAAAATAATTCAAAAGGTATGAAAAAAAAAATAATATAGTGGAGACTTTTTTTTGGAGCTAGTGGTATTGGATTCCAAATAATTGAAAAAAAAAAAAAGAAATATTAGAAACAAAAGTAATGGATGAGTGAAAAATAAAATAAAAGATAAGATAATGGAATAGGAAAAGAAGATATATTGACAAATTAGTAATAATGGTGCTTGGATTATTAGATGGAATGTGAAAGTATGTATTATTGGATACCTCCTATGGATGGCCTATATATAGATCTTTCATTTGGCAGTTACAAATCCATATTTAACCTTCTAATTACTTAGCCAAAACTATCTTCATTTTTCTAATTATCTTTTCTCAAAAAAAAAAAAAAAAAAACTCTTTCTACCTCACTTTCTTTCAAATCCACAATAATTATAATATTTTACTCATCGACTCTAGAAATTAAGAATTATAATCAAGAAAAGAGAACACTTAGTTTGTGGTGGAGACCTAAAAAAGAAGATTCAAACTTGCAAGGTAAATGTTCTCTCACCTTACTTGTTATGTGTTTAAATAGATTCTATAAAAGAATAAATGGGTAATAAAATATTTGATCTACTTTAGATGTTATATAATCTATATTATATTTAGACTTATTTTGCTGATTTCTTAAGCCTCTAAATGTGAATACTTCATAATAATAAAGGCTAAATAATAATAATAGTGAAATCAAAATGACTAAACACAAAAGTATAAGATTTTTAAGTATAAGACCCTAAAATAAAATATGTATGAAAATGAATCAAGCTTAATAATTTAGACTTAGGTTCTTAAGAACAGATTTTTACCTATTAAAAATGCTTTCCTAAAATTAAAGATATTTGCTCAAAATTTAAAAGAACTAAAATGCCAAAACTTTGAGGATTTGGGTCAAAAGTGTAATTTTGATAAAATATGGGTCGAATATGTGAGAAAATTATTTTAGGTAGTTTTAAGACTATATGAAAGTGTAAAAGTAAATAAAAAAAGAATCTTTAATAAAAAGATAAGCTATAACTCAATATTTACCATTGGAGGACATAAATGTTAAAAATCTTAAGATTATGGGTAAAAATATAAATTATAAAACTTAAAATTTTGGGTTGGAAATTTGGTATAAGAATAAATAGAAAACTTTATTTTGGATCTCTAATTGGGATAAGAAAAGATTTCTTAAATTTAAGACAAGAAATCAATTATAGGAAATAAATAATGTATGCCTCTAATAATATTTAGCTCAAATATGATTTTAGATTTTAAACCTGTGTAGCTATTAGTGTGTTTGATTCACTTATCATATTATGACCCTTAATTACGAATAAAGAAATTAATCAAAAATAATTCAAAGTATTTGATGAAAAGAAATATAACTAAGGAAATTTAATTGATTTAGGATGATATTAATCAAATCAATAATCAAATTATTGGTAGATTAAAAAAATCACCATGGTAAAGGTTAAGGAGAATTAAATCTCATCCATCTAAGTTGAAAGTATAAATTAGTCAATGAATATAACATGACATTGTTTCTCAAATGTGAAGTTTTATGTTTGATCAAGACTGAGTTTTAGTTGTCTTAAACCCACTAAGTAATTAGAAGTTTAAAAAACAAAATGTACGAGTCCATTTTAAATTCTCTAACAAATAGAGTATATTTATATCAGAGCAAAACTTCGACCTATACGTACGTAATTAACGAGTAGAACTAGGACAATCATATTATGAGATAAGTACAATCTCACCTATAGCATGGATGGTTTGAAAATATTTCATGTTTGCAATATGATATGTTTGAAATTATTTTATGTGTTAACATGCCTTTCTTTTATTATTATATGGCCTATGTATAATATATGCTTATAAAGATATATTTTCTTTGCTATAAAAATGATATATGCTTATTTTCCAATGTTATCATATAAAAATACTTTAGCATACTTTAACAAAGGAAATGCTTTGATAGTGGAATATAAGTTTTGGTTTGTTGTTGAAACGTACTCACTCATATTAAGAGAAGACTAAATAAGAGAGAGAATTTAAAGGTATCATACCAACCTCCACTAGGTGAAAATATCCGAGGGAAAATAAGATCGACCTCCTCTAAGCGAGGATTCTCGAGAAAAAGTATGATAAGACTATGACCGTGTGTGTTTTCAATTGGGTCGCTCCCCTGGTTCCCCATTCGGTATTATATACTCGGTACGTATAACAGGGCCCATAAGAAAGATAAAAGACTTTGTGATAAAGAATGAGATAAAATCATGATACAATATCTTATAATAAAGCATAAAAAAATGATTTCATAAAACAGCATAATCGGAAGTTCATAAAAGATTGTTTTTTTATAAGTAATATATTTTGTGAGAATTACATTATACTTGCTGAACGAAAGCTCACGTTTTATGAGTATCCATACTATAGGTACCAAAGGAAACAAACCTCTGATTTAATTGATGAATTAGCTGGAATCGAGATGGGAATGAATCGAGACATGGGCAATGGAATACTAACATTAAAATTATTTCCACATATGTTCTTATTATGAGACAAATGAGTTCAATTATGTAAGTTTGATGTTGTTTGAAAACATATGTTGTTTGAAAACATGCTTATAACTTGACATTTTATTTTGCAATGCATGGTTTTATTAAATTGAGCTTGAAAATATATTTCAATTGAATAGAATTTAAACAAATATTTTTTAAAATATCTAAAAGAGAACATATTTTAATTTAAATAAATACAAAACACAAGGAGTTCTGTCAAAAAGACCTAAACTGTCTAAGGAGAGCTTGAGACTTAAGTGGTCCATATGTGAAACCCCTCCTCACCTAATAGCCCTTTATAGTTGTGTATTATTTAAATCACCCTAAGAAAAAATTTATAAACAAATTTAAATAAAGGTTACTTAACCATTAAGAAGCATTTTACTTATTTTCAAAATTATCAAATTAAGTAAATAATTAGTTATGAATGTAAATCTCTTAAGAAGAAATAAAAGTATATAAAAAAAATTATCATAAATTTTCAGTATCTAATTTTTTTTTTAAATAAATAAGCGAATAATATAAGTAATTAATAGCCCAAAAAGACGAGTCGTTATAGGTTAACCATACAGGTTTGAAAAGTTGTATTCATTTTAAAACGGTAATTGAATTCCTATTAAATATGTGAATACTTACCCCTTATCTTTTTACCTCTCAGGTGATGTGTAGAGTGACTTGGATTTTTTCGGAGTAAAGTGATTAGGAGAAGAAGCTTGTTACTTAATTTAGTAGTTGGTAATTACTTAATAACTCTTATTTTGGATTTATAGTAACACTTAAAACTGATAATGACGATGATGATGTATGGATATGTTTTATGAATTTTATTAATAGTTTATATTTTGTAGTAGTCACAAAATTCCGAGAATTTATAATTTGAATTATTTTTATAAATTTTTATAGAAGCTCTAGATTTTCCAAAAAATCAAAGTTTTTAAAATTTTTTAAAATATCTTATGAACTTTTATTTATGAAACTCCTCTTCTCTCATTGGTCAAGGATTTGAGTGTGTCACTATATTAGATTGCCACAGGGATTGGTGTCAAACAACGCGTCGTTCAATGCACTCTTCATAAACCACGTGTTCTCTTCTCAATATGTCAGGAGAAATAACCCCAAAGAAATAACTCCGGTAGCTACTCCGGCGACGTCAACTTTGCAATCAGAAATTCCCATCCATTTCTGAAAAAGCAGAAATTAATAACTATTATCCANATTCTGAGATGTTTTAAGTTTATAGCTATTTCTTGATAAAATAATAAAATTGAAAATAGACATTAACTGATAAAGAAGAATAGATAAAACTAAACAGTAACATATTTTCAGTGGTAACTTTTTTTTTAATGGCAATATTATTACTTTTAAGAACTTGCTAACCTTAGCTACTGATAATTTTTTGTGTTATATTTGGCATAATATAGAACGTGCTAAAATTTATGATTCGGTATAGGATTTATATGGACTTGTCTTGTAAAAATGCTAAAACTTATTAGCTTTGGCATATTAGCCTGGGCCAGGTGGAAGAATTTTAACAAGAAACAAGCAGTGCTTCAAGAAGACTAGAGTTTTTTCCTCGTTCCATCCAAAAAAAAAAAACAAAAAACAAAAAGAGGAGACTAGAGTTTCTTTATTATGTGATCACCAATGAGCACAAAAGAAAACACCGACCAAAGCTTGACAACTAGAAAATGAATGTATATTCCTTTATTTGCGAAATATCATATACATTCATCGTATCAGTAAGATCCCTTCCACATTTTGTTTTTTTCACTTTCTTTTAATTCAGAGTTTTGGGTTGAGGATTCCATCCTCATTTGATACAATAAGTTATAAGAGTCAGCTCTTATCATGAGCTAATAGGTGATGCTATTTTCAAAAGTATCCATCAATCCTAAACGAACTCCCATATTTTAATCAAAATTTTGAAACCTAATTTAATTACTTATTTTTCTTAGGAGGAAAAAAAAAGAAAAAAAAAAACAACAACAACAACATTCTCCATGCTTTATTTTCCCCCCCTCTCTTCTTAATCCATACTTGATATGTCTTTGTCATTGACTAGGTGTTGTATAAAATAAGTCCCACTTGTTTATTTCCCAATTAAGTTTCCTTTATTTATAGCATGATGATCAGTTTGCAAATTAATGAAATCGTAATTAGTCTAATTAAACTTTGCTTAATTTTCTCCCAACCTGTGGAAAATCTTTGTACGTGCCAAGAAAATAATGATGGGTTCCGGTGGTCTTCGAACAGATTCCTTAGATTACAGGACAGAGCTGCTGTCGCCGGAGGCAGCAGCCGAGAATGTGAGAGTGCCAAGCGAGCCGTCGTGGCGGCTTAGTATGGAGGAGTTCAAGCTGCCGGAAAGTCACACCAATTCTCAGTTTGGCTTGGGCTATCTCATCAAGTCATTAAGTAAGCTCTTTACAATTACTTCCCTTATTTACGTGCTCATATAAATTAATATTGATATTTGCATTCTCATCGTAAATGATGACTCTTTGAATTTTGTACTCTTTATAAATTGCTTTTAATTATTATTAGGCACATCCAGATATTTGAGTTTCCTTTGAGATTTTTTCTTACCCTATGGGTTGTTTTGCCTCTGCAGAGTACTCTTGATGTAACATTTTTTTTGTTGTTAATTTATTTGACCATTCGATTTTAATTTATTTCTATATAGCAAGAGACGTAAAACCTAGTTCGATGCTAACCTAGTATGGATATTATTTCTCGTCTTTTCCTAATTGACTAAGTTAAGTTTATTATCTATCGTAATTATATATAGGAGCTTGTTTTATATATATATATATATATATATATATATATATATTCTTGAAAATGAAAATAGTTCTGTTTTTTTTTTTTTTTTTTTCTGTTCGTATACTTTTGGTGCATGTCCTATTCATCGTTTATATATATATATATTTGCCAGGGAGGCAAAGAAAAATTGCAGAGTATTACAAGAAGCAGGTTAAACTTCTCAAGGGATTCGATGAAGTGGATTCTTTTACAGAGTTGGGAATTTTGCCTGGAACTTTGACAGAGGTAACTTGGGAATGTTTTAACCTTTGTATTTCTTAGTTTATATATAAGTTTTTGCAATACACTATAGTCAAATACATTTAAAATAATATACAAATCTTCGTCTTCTAGTGGCAAAAATCTTAACATAAAATTTGATTTGGTTTCAGGAAGAAACTAAAGAACTTGCGAGGAGTGAGCGGGTGGCAATTTACGCTTCGAACGTGGCCAATTTGGTGCTGTTTCTTGCGAAAGTGTATGCATCCGTTGAGAGCAAATCATTGGCAGTGATAGCTTCAACTTTGGACTCTCTCTTAGACCTCTTATCAGGCTTTATTCTCTGGTTCACAGCATATGCCATGAGAAAACCAAACGAGTTTCGTTACCCTATTGGCAAGAGTCGCATGCAACCAGTGGTACGTTAGAATTTTATACATGATGAATTCATGCAACCGAGCTTTTTCCAATATTTACCTTGGAAGAATATATAACTGACACATCTACCTCATGCGGTTTTTCCTAGTGTTATTAGATTATATCTTACCTATATAGTATGTATATCAACTTACAAGCGTGTAATTAGTTTTTCTTTATCCTCTGCCTTTTGATTAATTCGGCATAACCAAGATAAAGTTAAGCTCTCATTCAAAAAAAAAATAAATAAATAAATAAAGCTAAGCTCCCCTAACAAAATAATTAAATAAATTACTAGAACAAACAGCGACTATGATCAGCGTGTTTTATGTAAATATTCTTAAACAGTAGATATTTGTCTACTTTATGTGTGTTTGTCTTTACAGATTGACCCCTGAATGTAACTTTAGATGCATGCCAATTCTTTACAGGGAATTGTTGTTTTTGCATCAGTAATGGCAACTCTTGGATTACAAGTATTGTTTGAATCAGGTCGGGAACTTATCATAAAGGTACTTAATTAATAGTTTATAATTACCGTACTTATATAATTATGTTGTACCTGTATCTTATTTTAGATTAATTCCTGATTTTACGTATTGGTTGTGGACCATATATAATAATATCTCATAGTTATATACAATGTCTTTATGTTATTAATATATCTATATTTGTTTTGCAGGCTCGACCTGAAAGGGACTCAGTGAAAGAAAAATGGATGATAGGGATAATGGTATCGGTGACCGTGGTGAAATTTGTGCTAATGGCATATTGTCGAAGATTCAATAATGAAATAGTAAGAGCATATGCTCAAGATCATTTCTTTGATGTCATTACAAACTCAATTGGCCTCGCGGCTGCCGTTTTAGCTATCAAATTCTACTGGTGGATCGATCCCCTTGGAGCCATTCTTGTAAGTATCAATTCAAAATGACAATATATTAAACATAAAATTCAAAAGATGCTAGATTTGAAAATAGTACATTTTTATTATTTACAATTTTTGTCATCTCCTCATTACATTAATTGTCACACAACAGTGATCTCAGGCACGGTCTGGTAGAATCACAATTTTTCGTAATGTAGAAATTCCTTAGTTCAAATCTTCACTCACTGAATGGTGAAAAAAAAAAAAAAAATCACACAACAAATAATCACGTTCGTCAAGTTATGAAACAAATTAACTATCGATGGTGAAAAATACGTAACATTTTGTTCATGTGTATGCAGATTGCGTTGTACACGATGGGTAATTGGTCAAACACGGTGATGGAGAACGTGTGGTCGTTGATTGGAAGGACAGCGCCGCCGGAGTATTTAGCAAAGCTTACTTATCTAATTTGGAACCATCACGAAGAAGTTAAGCACATTGAGACTGTGAGAGCATACAAATTTGGTAGCAATTATTTTGTAGAGGTTCATATAGTGCTACCTGGGGAAATGTCTCTAGGTGAAGCACATACTATTGGAGAGACACTTCAAGAGAAGATCGAAAAGCTCCCTGAGGTCGAGAGAGCCTTTGTTCATGTGGATTTTGATATCACTCATAAGCCTGAGCACAAGCCAAAGTTTCCATGATATTATTATAGTGATCAACAAGTAACTTCTCATACAATATATATTATTTTTAGGTGATCAATATATAAATTAATGGGTTCATGTTTAATTATTTGGGTATTGCCAAAGCTTGAGTTATAGATGAATTTTTCTTATTTTTTATTGATTTCCAAATCGAATGGTTGGTTTTTTTTCTTTTTCTTGGGAAGTATTTGGATCGTTTGGGAAGAACAGCGATTCTAACGCTGGACTTTTAGCAATTTCGCGACAAATATATTTTTGGGGCTTATAGAAATATGACCAAATTTTGGGTCTAATTTAAGTAAATATCTATTTATCAAATGTTATAGCAAAATGTCCGGTATATATGTTTATATACTGAGTGTAAAATTTTATATATCAAGTACAAAAAATTATATACCCAATACATTTCAGTACAGTAGCTGAAATTGGTAGATAAATATATCTACTAAGTGTAAAAATATATATACGTGGACATTTAACTATAAAATTTAAAAAATGGACATCTACTTAATCAAATTTAAAATATTGGTCATTTACCTAAATTTTTCTATATTTTTTTAAGGAATCGTTTTGAAGAGTATGTGACACATTATTTTAATGATTTTGAAATAAATGTACCATTTTATGACTTGTAAATTTGTAAGTTCTAAGATTAAGTAATAGTATGTATTTTCTTTTAATTTTTAATAAGTATAAGTCATTCAAAAAATAAGATTGAGAAATGGCATTTGTTTTTCAACATATTACAAATAGGGCTTATTACAAAATCCATGCACAAAGCACAAAAAATCGAAAAATCCCGAGTGAGTTGAATTTTTTGAAAATTCTGGATTGATTTAGAAAATATCACTTTTTAAAAGTTTTGTCAGAAAAATACCAATATTTAGAAACATACCACTCTTTTTTTTTTTCAAAATTGGTATGTTTAGTAGTACTCGAGGTAATCAATCAAGTTTCTTGGGATAATCGATCAACGTATTTGAGGTAAGTCGTCTGATTACCTCAGAAAACTTGACTAGTTACATCAAGTATCTCATTAATTAGTAAAAGGTGGTACTTTTATAAATATTTTTAAAAGTAATACTTTCTAAATAATCGGTGATTTTTCAAAAAAATTTAAAATCCGGGACTTTTCACTTAGAGTATTTATAAGAAATGGCCTTTTTTTTTCAAATCAATCTAAAAAATGACCATTTTTTACACTTATTTAATAAATGAACATTTTATAATTTTATTTTGTTAATTGTGTTTTTTTCAGTTGATCTACTTTTTATAAAGTAAATCAATTTTTTATGAAATAAATAAATTTTTGAAAAATTGAAAAAAAAAAATTGATTTTAAAAAAATAAATCAATATATTTTAAAATACTAAATATGAAAAATGGTAAGTTTTTAAATCATTTTCAAAATTTGGCCATTACTTAACAGTATCTGAAAAACGGTCATTTTTCAAACTATGTTCCAAAATTCGGCCATTTGGCTGAAAAGCTCTTTCACTTATTTTGACAATTTACCATAAAAAATCAAATTTTCTCTTACAAACATAATGTCTAGAAGACAAACTATAGTGTCATTTGGTAATGCTTTTGTTTTTTGTTCTTATAAAAACAAAAACAAAAACAAAAGTTTTTTTCTTATTTTATTATTTTATTTTCAAAAACAAAAATGTGTTTGGCAAATAATATTTTTGCTTTTAATTTTTTAAAATAAAAATATATTTGATAACTAGTATTTTTCACTTTTAAAAGTGAAAATTAAAGGGAGAGCAATAAAGGGAAAAAGGGAAGAGGGAATGAGGAGAGAATAAGTGGTATTTATCTAAATAAATTTTAAGAGTGGTATATTTCAAAATAAAATTTAAAAGTGATATTTCTAAAAAAGTTGGGAAGTTTTTAAAATATTTTACCATTTTTACTATTTTATTTTGAAAAATACCACTTTTAAAATTTTTATTTTGGAAAATACTACTTTAAAAAAGTTAGAAAAATACCATTTTTACAAGTAACTAGAGAGATAGTGATGAGAGATAAAATATTGAGAGAAATGGTGATGTAGGAAAACCTAAACCCTTTTAATGAAGTGGCCAGATAGTAAAATTACTGAGAAGACCATGGATAGTCCAACGATTAAAACTACGGTAATGACCGGTATGGCCTTTACCAAACTCTCTTTGATAAAGTAGTCAGCAGTGGGCTCAATTAAGAAATCAGATATCAAAGAGAAAACATAGAGTTTCTAAGAACTGGGAAATATAACAACTCACAAAATCAGTAAGAAAGTGGGAATATTCATAGTAGGCTTGATAGCACCTACAAAATGGGATTGAGTGACACATGTCCCTATCCGGCCTGGGGAACAATGGTTTCCAAATGCTGACCGTACATCTTCTTCATGCAAGGTTGGGATTTTTTGTGCATTATATTCATTATTGGCCTGTTCTAAAAATGTTAATAGAGAAAAAATATTTTACAGAAGAACCAATCACATTTAGGTGACATTTAGGGCTTCTTACAAAAATCCCAATCCCAAAAGTCCAAAATTGAAAAATGCTGAAATTATTGAAAAATCCTGGATTGAATTAGGAAAATATCATTTTCTGTACTTTACTTAGGCAAATACCATTTTTAAATATTTAGAAAAATAATATTTTTCCTCAAAATGAAGATAACCAATTGGGTTATTTGAAGTATCCAATTGATTACTTGAAGTAACTAGACTTGATTTGATCAGTTACCTTAAATACCTTATTAAAAGATAAAAAGTGATACTTTTCTAAGTATTGTTGAAAATGATAATTTTCTATATAGAATCATGTTTTTCAAAAAAAATTCTAAATTCCGGGATTTTTTTTGACATTTTTCCACGTAGAATTATATTTCCTCGTTACATCTACGAACCGACATAGCTAGTCCAAAATTTGGGATTCGAGGGCCCACCCTCTTCGTTTGAGACGCGGTCGGTGGACCTCATGGGCCAGTATGCCCATCCATCTCATAATGGTGTCACTAATTTGCTTTTAGTTGCAGCAACATGCACGCCTTTGAGTGACAATGCATAATATGACTTTGTTTGGTGTCATCCTTTTTAACTTTTTCTTGGGATAACAACTGCACCGGTTGATGAATTACCCACTAGTACTATTTTATTTCTACTATTACCCATATGTGTCTTGACTAGCTATAGGCTACTGACGCCTTTAACTTTCTTTAAATTTCTTTAGTCGTGGACGCCACCATGACCTAGTATTGTTTGATTAGACAGCTTATACAAAAACCAAAAATATCAAACATATTCGGAGCCAAAATATATATATATATATATATATATATATATATATATCAGACATATGTTATTTACAATATCCACCAAGGTTCGTGACTTATCCATAGCAACGTGACAATGTCGTGCAGTTTATTCATCTTATTATAAAGTTTGTATACACGCCTTGTTCATTTTAATTAATAATTATTAAAGCGATATAGTCATGACTAGAATTTCCATACTAATGTCCATAAAGAACGAACCACCGTCAATGGGACTGGGATATATGTATTGACAAACAACTACATACAATAAAGATGAACCTTTCTAAATTGTTAACTTAACCACACAAAAAATCTCAAGAAACGAAACAACTTTGTTATAGGTCAAGTAACACGTGGCTCGCATTTAATAATTTAACTTTTATAACACGATACTTAATCCGCGTATATAAAAAAGTCATACTTTCTCATTGTTTGAATCACTTTTCACCGTGCGTGTAAAGTAAAACTCGTGATTATGCCATTTTTTTTTCTTGGTACACCCGGTTCTCATGATTTGATGTATGAAATATAGCTCTTTATAATACCATTTGGGGTGAAAATTTTAGGCTTCTTGAGCATCACTTTAAAATTGTGACAAAGGATAAGAGCATCTCCAGGAGGCTAGAAATTTAATCTAGAGGAACAAAAATTAAATGTGTTTTAATGTGAGGGTCACTCAGCTTTAAACTTTGTAGTCTTCTCGGACAATTATGGGTTTCTTATGTTTTCTCACCTGGCGTAAGCAGTGATTTATGGTTTACATTTTTCAGCGGGCAAAACTAGGAAGCTCTCTTCAAGGCACCAATGTCACTTCCTCTGAGTTGTACATGAATGATTCAACGTTGTCTTGGTTTGCATTTTTGTGAGGTTAAATATTCTTTATATATCTTCCCCTACAAAATACCAAACTCTTTCCTAGTGTAGGCAAGCTTATAGTCATGTTTTGTAACCTCATTTAGTACACTTACAACTCTTTAAGAAACCCTTTTCTCTTTTTTTACTTTTTACTTATATTTCGATTTTGCATTGCCTCTCACGTAAAGTTTGAACGAATATTAATTATACCAGTTAAAAAAAAAAACTTAGAAAGAATATGAAAAGCAAACAAAAATGCAAATTTATGGTCAAAAAGTGACTTTGAAAGTGGGAGTTAGAGATTCGATGTTTCAAGTAGTAGTTTTGATGTCGATTCATTTTTTGTAGCTCATTCTCGGTTGCTCAGTAGTTAAGTTTTAGCTACTTTGCTAAGGTAGAGATTCACTTGCTTTCTGATGATACAGTTTTTTTTTTTTTTACAAACCAATCAAGTACTTTATAAGTTCAAATGGTTGTATGATTTTAAGTATTTTCGTTAGTTTGATATATTTTGTGTATTTTTGTAAATTTTGTAAATAAATGAAATTCTAGATGAATTTGTGACAAAAATAGAAGTTTCAAAATATTTTGGATCAACCTGAAACTTAACGAGACGAGTCGATGTAACCAGAGAGTAATAAAAGTGCAAAACAGTATAAAAAAGGATGAACAATACCCTTACGGGCATGACCAGTGGCGCAGCTATGCCACAATGACAGAAAGGGTGGCACACCTAGCGTAGCTATGCCATCTCCATATTACAATATTGTGTAGCTACACTCGTTTCACCTTTCTTTATTAGATGGTCAATTTGAGCTCTTTTTTCTTGATCTAATGGCCAAGATTCACTCATTTTTGGAGTTCTATATGTATTCACTTAAACCACAAACTTTAGTGTGGAGAATTGGACAAAAAATACTAGAGGAGGTATCTAAATTTTTAGAGAGATAACGCTTAAAGTTGGAGCTTTCTTGAAGAAAACCTGGAAGAGATTCTAAAAAACTTGAAGATTAGAAATTCATCTCTACAAGAGTTTTCTTTTCTTGGCTCTCTACCCTAATCTTTATAGAAATTTGTATTTGGAATAGTTTGTGACATTTTTTTATTTATAAATTTCTTGATGAAATTAGTTATAGATTTTACTATGTTTGGCTAGATTTGATATCCTAGGACTTGATGTACCATTGTTACACTCTTTGCTTAATGTTTTTAATTTATATGGTAAATGAAATAGTTTATTTTGGATTGTGATTTTGATACTCGGAAGAGACTGAATTCATAATCCAGAATTGAGAAACACAGTTTAAGTAGTTGTAAGACTGAGAAGAGATTAACATCTAGATAATCACTTTGAGAGTTTAAGTTATTATAATACCAAGAGGTGAGTGATACTTTGACTTCCAATTTAGGGCCTAGACGTAATAAAAATGCTTACGTTAACAGGTTAAATAGGGATATCAACTTAGGTAGTTAAGCATAATTATCTCATTTGACACTCAAAAGAGATAATTATATTAGATTAAGTCCCTTGATTAGTGAGTTGAGTGGAATTAAGCTAGTAATTATTTAATTTGACGTATTTAAGAATAATTAGATGAAATTAAGTCCTTAGTACATTAGTACATAGTATTGTCTATATTTTATTTACGTATTTCTTATTTTTTTATTGTCTTTTATTTAATATTTAGTTTTAATTCTACTTAATTTGAATTGCATAAATAAAGTCAAGTTTCGTTAATTCCGATACTTAACAATTATTTAACTTCCAATCCTTGTGGGATTAACAATATACTCTCTCCATATTACTTGTAAATAACTCGTGGTGTATTTCCAGTAAATCATTTTGTTGTTTTTACAACTACGCTTTCAAACTATTTCTTTTAAATCATAAATTGATTTGAATGGATTTTATTACGTTTGAGTTCTATGATTTAAATTTTGTGATTTTGAAAACTATATAGGTGGATTGTGGAATAGTTCTGAAATTGTAGAATTCATTTTTATGCAAGTTTATAAATTTGGGATTATTGGAATTATAGTCATTATACTGTCTAAATTTTTTTAAAAAATCTTAATATTTTTAAATAGCATTTTAAAGAATGATTTGAATGAATAATAATAATTGCATAGTTGATTTTATGGTTTAATTATTAAATATACATATTTACTTCATGCTACATATTTGTATTGTATTATCATCTTTATCTTTACGTAGGTGGCGAAATCTCCATATTCCAATAAAATACTCTGAATAACTCACTATCATTATGGCACGAAACTTATAGGTGTCAAAATTAAACACCAATTTTCTTAAATCTATTTGTTAACTGATGTCCTACAAACTATTTGGATTAAGAAAATAATTATGCAGATCTTACAAACATAAATCTATTAATTATTGCTAAAAATTTGTGATTGTTTCTCTACTGAGAGAGTTTGTTTACCCCGTGTTCTTCTCTCGTGAGGATTATAGTGTGATGTGGATCAAGAGGCTGATTAAAGATTCGGAGGCCAATTTCATCATCAATAGGAGGGCACATTTTAAAAGATGCAGTCACGATAAATTGTAAACTTTCAACAGACTTGGCCTCAACATGAAAATCACAAGTGATTGGAGAAACGTAAATGCGAGAATACTTATGAAATAAAGGACATACATAAACCTCCTTACAAAGCTTCATATCGTCAATGCCTAAGCTTGTGATTGCTAAGTACTCAACTAGACGAGCAACATGATATATATTACTTATATTAATTCACAATTATTTTAAGCAAGATAAACAAATCCAACTTATAACTCGGTTGTTGAACTTGTCTTATGAATTTTGATTTATGATTATGTAAGGACTTTATTAATTACTTAGATATGATCTGTATTAAGCTATGTCCTGTGTACGAAAGATGGATGTATGATGCATGATCAGTTTTATTTTACCTATGCCTTCGGTTATTTATGTTTAGCAAGTGGTCACGTAACTGTGGGAAAATCTTTTCTTAAGTTGTTTATATAATATAAATACAAAATCACCAATAAAGTTTTAAAATATTTTGAATAATTTATAATTTATCAACAGAGTATCCTAACTTGTGAGTTCTCTACCGGCCTAAGGTTTGAGTCATGACATGATAAATTGATTAAGGATCTTAATGTAAGAAAACTAAAAGTATAGAGTTACAATATAATAATATAACTTATATATAATTAAGTTAGAGATTAATATAGAGATAACGTAATTTCCAATGGGAGTTTAGAAGTTTAAAATTCACACGTAATAATCATTATATTTACTACACTATGTATCTTTGTGAAACAAGGTATATAAATAAACTCTTATCTCTTCTTCTGTTTAATTACCACAAGGCCAAGGCAAGAGTCCAGACAATTATGAAGCCCCTTTTAATTTAATGTTTCACATTAGTTTCAAACTTAAATTCAATTTATTTTGGGCATCTCATAGTTAATTTAATTTTAGACTATGATTGATTATGGTAATCATTATTCTATCTTGATTTTGTAATTTGTAGTTAATGAGTGTTTCCGTTCAAGAAAATTAAAAGAGCACTGCTATTCATCCCGGACATGGGAATTTTACAACCCCTTTGTCCTTTCTTTATTGGACAATGAATACATTTACTGGGACTCACACTCAAAGGGAACAGGCTAATAACATTGAGCCATGTGACTCAAGTTGGGCTTAAAACTCTGGATTAACAGATTTTTTGAAAATAAAATGAGTATGTCCATTTAAAAAAAATTTCAAGTCTTATGACCTATTTATATAAAAGATAAAACTTTTTTGTCAATAATATTTCAAAAAATGGTAAATGGACTCCTTTTTCCCTCTAGAAAATTGTCACTTTAGGCTAATTAAAAGCGATGACTCCCAAAAGTCGTAGCTTTAAATTTTATATTGTACACGGTGGCGCCATAATTTCCTAGCAAAAACCCTAAAGCAATAACCTTTATTGTCACTTTAGGTTTTTCAGAAAAATGGCGCCACTTTTTAGAAGTGGTGAAAATATCTTATCTAAAATAGTGACAATAGTTATCTATTGCTTTAGACATTTATATTAAAAGAATTTGTTTTATTGAAAACATAAATAGTAATAATAAATAAATAAGCAGCTTTTGTTATTTTAAAACCTACTGCGGTGAAATTGCCGCTTTAAGTTTTTTGGAAAAATTTAGGTGGTTAAATTGACTGTCTAAAATATTTTCACCAAAAATGAAATGATGTCTTTCATCTATACCGAAAACAATTATTAAAAATATCATTTTTATTGAAAATTTATCGAAATTGTATTGAAAATGATCAAAAATGTTACTTCATCGAAATATTACTAAGAATATCATTTTCATTGAAATAATATTGAAATATTATCGAAATTGCATTGGAATTGCATAAAAATTATAAAAAATTTCCACTTTATCGAAATATTACTGAGAATACCACTTGCATCAAAATTGTATCGAAAATTCATCGAAATTGCATCGCTCCACTAACTAAGAACAGTCATGCACCACCACCCATAGAATCAAGAAAGAGCTCTCAATCTGTCAATCCTTACTATGTCTGGACCTGGTAAGTTTCCCCGTGTTGAGTCAAATTAAGCCGCAGGCTACACTATTGATAGTGTTATTCCGTCAATTCCTTTAAATTTTAGCTTTGTGGCCATACTTCACCCAAAACCTAAAAACTTTGATTTTTCATTAGGTGCTGTCAGAATTCTATAAGCAACATTCACCAGACTCTGGTCGGTTTCGTAAATAAATAGTGCTTAAGTCCCTAACCTATACCCAAGCATTAAGGCAAGTGTTAGGCCCTGATAAGTAGGAGGGCCCAATGATTGCTACAAAACACGGGGTGCGAGCCTGGGTGGAGCGGCTGGATACATATAGTAGGGATCAAGCTGGGCCTCAACAATAGGCCTATAGGTCCAGCTCGGCCCGACTCACATTTCTACGGCCTCGCATTTAGCCATTTTATATATAGTTTTAAATATATTTTTTAATTAAAAATTAAAAATAATCTTAATTAAATATTTTTATTTATATGCTTTTAAAGTTATTTTTTTACTTATTTTTATTTATTTTTAATTTAGTCAAATTACAAAAGAATATGAGTATGAATATGTTTTTTTTTTCTATTTTAATCTAATAAAAAAAAATTGGGATAATAAATAACAATGAAATTAGGCCCGCATTGTGACCCATATAGGCCCATATTCAGATCCGGAGATAGTGTGCTCTGCTCGAGTTGCTTATTCTTCGATATATTAAAACGACTCTCGACAACGGATATCTCAGCTCTTGCATCGATGAAGAATGCAGCAAAATGCAATACTTGGTGGAGTCACTGCTTTAAGGTCTAAATATTAAACTCGACCCAAAGCCTCCTTATCAGGTTCTTATAATTTTTTTTTCACTATTTTCTTGCTACCTCCATGAATGTCCAAGGCCATCTCCGTCAATGGCCGCCGCAAAGCCACCCTGTTATGGACCCATCATGAGTCACCTTCTCCTTTTTTTTGTTTTAATTTTTTGATATTTTAAATTTTAGATTTTTACTTATAATTATTTTATACCCATCATGAGTCACCTTCTCCTTTTTTTTTGTTTTAATTTTTTGATATTTTAAATTTTAAATTTTTACTTATAATATATTTTTGTATACATTTTTGTGTTAGGAAAAATTTAAGCCAATTTGGATTGGGAGGGTATTTATTATTTGGGACCAAATCTGAGGTTAGTTTTATTTTTTTATTATTGTTTGTTTTAATTTGTTGAATGGATGTGTGAATATGTCAATGGATACATATTTACATAAATGTTATTTTTTTGCTATTTGGTGTTATTTGAAAAGTGGTGAAAAAAAGAATTTGTTATTTGGTGTTGAAAGTTTTGGAAAATTGAATATGGTGCTGTGGATCCATGGAAAATGGTGCTAAGATTTATGGGAATGTGGCATATTAGATGGATATTTATGGGGTATGCTTTTTTTAGGGGGATGGATAATTGAGTGTGTTATTTGGTGATTAGGGCAAAGTGGTAAAATATTGAAGAATTTGTTAGTGGAATATTGTGGAAATTTTGTTTTAGAATTTAGAAGAAAATTTATAGAATATTGTGAAAATTTGGGTGATTTTCGATGAAATTAACTTTAATGTTATTATTTTTGTGAATTATAGGTTTGAAAAAGTTTTAGATTATGCTTTGTTAGAATTTTAGATTGTAAAATAATGTTTAGTTAAATAATATTAATTATTGAGAAGCCTAATAATTAATGACATCATTATTTAGGTTAAAAATAAATATTGAATAAAGTACCAAATAATAAGAATTATAAAATAATATGTAATGAAACAGTTTTTAATAATCAGAAAAATAATATTGGAATTGTTCTTTAGGTTAATAATAAGAAATTAATAATTAAATGATCAAAATATTTAGAAAGTAATTAATTGTAATAATTAAGAGGGAAAATAGGTTATTAGGAAATTGATTCAACTATATTAAGTAATTGAATAATAAGATTACATATTAATGAATATATTAATTAATTTAAACTAAAAAGGAGTAAATAATATTATGTTAAAGTAATAAATAATTAAGTATTAAAAACAAATACTTAACAATAACATGTATCATTTTTAATCTGCATTTATAATTAGAAATTTTGTAAAAGTTTGGATGTATTGTGGAATATTGTTAGAATTGTGGAATTTTTGTTGATGGAAAATTGTGGAATATATGTGATGAAAAATGTGAATTTTTTAGATATGTTTATGATATGTTTGTTAATTTTGGTGTATGCGGAATATGTTAATAGTATATATAGAAATAGAATATGTAGAATATGTGATGAAATAATGGATTATGTGAAATAAGTTAGGTAAGTATTTATGTATTTATTTCGTTATTTAATTTCATATTAATTATTTTTTATTAATAATTAATTAATATTATTTAATTATTTCTTATAATTTTGAAAGTTTTAATTAATTTTATTTTATGATATTAATAATATTTGAATAATTATTTTAAAAAAGAAGCTCTACGACAGAGCCACCTATATTTTTTGAGAGTAAAAATTAGCATAATATATGAAACAAATATATGGTATGATACTATTTTATTTATTTATTTTTTGTTTTTGAGATTTTATATATTTAAGAATGTAATTAGGCGTGACTGGAGCCTGGTGCAACAAATAAAATAATTGTAGCCGGACATTGATACACCTGCTTATGCTTAGAAAACGAGTGACATCTGTCTATCTCCACGTAGTAAGTGGAGGTGGTTAACACCATTTGTTAGTCTAGAAACAAAAAGGGCAACTTATCGCATAAGGATTCATTTTCCTTTTATTCTTTTTTTTTTTTTTTTTTTTGAGAAAAGTTAAGGAAGGCTCCCCCGAAGATCACAACATCACTTTCATTGATATATATCTATCTATCTATCTATCTATATATACATATCAGAAGCGCTTGTCTTTCATTCTCTCTTTCGAAAAAGAGGAGTGAAAGTGAAAGAGGGAAAAAAAATATAAAAAATAAAAGAGTGAAAAAGATAACCGGAAAATGGAGACGAAAAGCGGCGGAGGAAGTATTCCTTCGTCGCCAAATATGATAAGCGATGAATGCAACAGAAGAGAGCCTCTGCTCTCCCCATCTCCGCCAGTCGACATGGACACCACTTCTTGGAAGCTTGATCTCAGCGGCTTCCAATTACCCAACCAACGCAACCCCGACGCTAACGACGGCGGACCACGCTGCTCCGTCGCTCTCCGCCGCCTTCTTCCGACCCCAAGTATGTATCAAACCACTCTATAAACTACCCATCATCTGATCATCCATCAGTTTTTATGAAAGTGAAACACACGATCATTATAATAAAATGTATAAAAAATGTGTATCATTAATATTATTTTTCGTATATAGATTGGTGTCCTATATATATATATGGACACTGTTTCACGATTCAGTTATTATTATTTTTTTTTTTTTTACTTATCTGTCATTTTTTAAAAATATATATATTAATAATTTTAATTTTTTTACACTATATTATAGTTATTGGATATATTTTTTTACTTCTTAGCTTCCAGTGCTCGTGATAATTATCTTTTAAATGTTTTAGGTATTTTTATTTCTTGATTAATTTTTGGGTGAGCCATTGAGATTTTTTGGTTTTAATTCTGTGTGATATTTCTCATTCTAAGGGTAATTTTGTGGTAATTAGAGGGTAATGTACAAACTTGTAACACTCTTTTGAAAAACTCGTAATCGACAATTTATATATATGAACATTAATTCACAATGGCAATGTTTGGTTGACTTTCCACGCTCATTTTCAATATCAACTTTAATTTTGTTTGTTATTTATTGACTTTACTCCTATTTCAATGCATACCAAATTTGGTTACTAGCCTTAATATCTAATAGACTAGATACACGTTCGGCACCGTGGTACTTCAATTTTTAGATGTGCAATTAAGACGAACTTTCTTGTAACCATCGGAATTTCATTCTGAATTGCTAGTTCTGGATTTGTTTTCTGGGATTTTGGTGTTTCTTTCTTTTTTTTTTTTATAATTGTTCATATGTTAATCTTTCATAGTTACTTTTGGGCAATTTTTTGTTTTGCGTAGTTTTATAATGTATTTGCTTTTCATGGTGGTGTTGGTGGTCTTAGTGTTCCACTAAAGTTCTGTCTTTTCTTTTTGGCTAGCTACTACATCTTTAATTGAGACTCTGCGCTTTTTTATTTCGTCCTCGTTTCTCCATTTTAGTGGAAGAAGATTATTATTTAAATAAGAGAAAACAAAAACAAATAAATTTGAAATGTTTTTGACTCTGATTTGGGTTTTTCTTTCTCGGTTTTAGTGGAGGAATTCTTATTTAAATAATAGAAAACAAAAAAAAAATAAAATTAAAATGTTTTTGTTTGGCAATTAGGAAAATGATCAACTATAAGGTGGCTTTAATTCTGCCTTATTGCTTAGGAAATACCAGTAGTGGTCCAGTTGTGCTCTTGGAGATATTAAAGACGGCATTCACTATGTGATATACCGGGATAACGTAGTGGCCAGTAATAGCTTGAGAATTTTTGGTGGATATACTCTGGAACCCATTAATATGCTAATGCGTCGAGTCCCATTAGTTCTGTTCAACTTATTATTGTTTATCATGGTGCGTATGTAAATCATTTTTGCTATTTTGGGTCTTAATGGATAACAATTATATTAGAATTCTAAATAAAAATAATAAAGATAGTATCATTAATACGTTAATTGGACATAAATCAGAATACCAAAATTATACAGGTAGTTTTATTTCTCACGGTTCATGTTTGTGTTTTCTGGGTGGTGTTCAATTTTGAAAATAAGTGGAAAAATGATGCACAGAGATGAAATTATTAATGTTGACTATCATGGTCCGAAGTTTAATATAATAATATGCATTTACTCGAGGCTCTATGATACATAACTGGTCAATGAAGACAAAGCGCAATTGTCAACCTCCAAATAAGCTATCTCAGATGCAGATTCATCTATAAAAAGGCAATATATATATATATTTATATATATATATATATCTTACGTCTTATGATTATGACGGGAATAGTACTTTAATTAGCCACCTTATTTATGAAAATACCAATGAGAAGACAAAACTCAAAAGTGGTCCCAAAACTCACAAAATATTAATAATAATAATAATAATAGGACAGTGCATGTAATATTACTCTATACTGTTTGGCTGGAATAATATTAGTCAATACTTCTAATATGTACTTTAAATTTCACTAACCTTGAATCCTTGATGGCTTTGATATACACTTGTCAAATTGTTATGGAATGTGATACTGTGGTATAATTCTTTGAAAGAATTTTATACACAATTTAAATTCTTTCTTTTTATAGGGAAACAATACAAAGTTGCACAAT
This sequence comes from Parasponia andersonii, assembly GCA_002914805.1. Classification (NCBI taxonomy): domain Eukaryota; kingdom Viridiplantae; phylum Streptophyta; class Magnoliopsida; order Rosales; family Cannabaceae; genus Trema; species Trema andersonii. The sequence goes on from JXTB01000691.1 coordinate 82,155, forward strand.
ATTACAAGAAGCAAGAAAGGCTTCTTGAAGGGTTCAATGAGATGGAAACCATGACTGAAATGGGCTGCTTCCCAGGAAATCTTACAGAGGTTTGATTCCTCTATTTTAATCAAATTTTAGGACAACATAATAGTTTTGGAGTTAGCAAAGTTTTGGCCCTTTTGGCGCTCAATTTGAAGTACGAATTGAAACTACATTTGACACTATACTAGATAAACTCATTCTGATTTTTCCTTGACCCTTGTTTATGGAAATTAATTTAAAAGAAAGGGAGTACATAGATTCATAAGGGAATAAACAAAAGTAATTTTTATGGGGTCAAAGAAAATATTTGTATAGAATTACCAAATTTCTTGGTAATCTTTGAAAATGAGAAAAACATTTGTTTCAGCCTCTTGAGTTTGACACATCTCAAATACAATGGCCTTTATAGCACAAGATAGTTCTACAAAACTAATTATAATGTTTATTTTAGGTCGTGACAATACATGTTAACCTGTTCTAATTCGTGTTATGGATTTTTTTTTTTTTCTCAGGACGAGGTGAAGCAGCTTGCAAGGAGTGAGAGAATGGCTGTTCATGCATCAAACATTGCTAACATGGTTCTTTTTGCAGCAAAGGTTTATGCCTCAATTGAGAGCAAATCACTGGCTGTTATTGCCTCAACTCTGGACTCCCTCTTGGATCTCTTGTCGGGCTTTATATTGTGGTTCACTGCCTATTCCATGAAAAACCCGAATCACTATCACTATCCCATTGGAAAGAATCGTATGCAGCCAGTGGTACAGCATCCCATTCTGCTACTCATTCTTTTATATAGTCATGTTATAGACAAAAACTTTTGTATCAAAATTTTACACCAACTAATATGACATTGAATTATAAATAAGAATAACATGTGATTCAAAATCACATCATCTCATTAGCCACATAAATTGTTGTACATAATAGTTTGGGGTCAAAGTTCGTATCACCAACATTACTATGTCGTTTTGTTTTACTATTACCTGTCATTAATCTCAGTTTCTCACTCACAACTCTCTTCCATGACTTGTAACGAGGTCAAGTTGTGTCTATTTTTGGTGTGACTTTTTTTCTTTTTTCTTTTCTGTAAATTATCCTTAATTATTTGTTCAGCACTCTATACGTTGAAAGTAATCTGTTCTAATCAGACTTAAATTATGCAGGGTATCATTGTTTTCGCATCTGTAATGGCAACTCTTGGACTGCAGATATTACTTGAGTCCATTAGACATCTTGTCACCAAAGTATGCATAAGTTCTTTCCTTATTTTTCTTTTCTGCTCTGTTTTTACTCCAAATTAATGCCTTTAGACTTGGAACAAATCAAGTTTGTTTTCTTTTTCATTTGCCTAGTCCAGTTAAGGTATGTAAAGGAATTTCAGTTCAATTATGTTTATTGTTTAAGTAACAGCATGAACTTTTATGAAAATTGAAAGTACAATGTGGTTTAGCTAGACCATGGTTAAGCAACCAAGGGAGACAAAACTAATCTGTCCCATATCTAGTTTGTCAGAAGCTGTTTTAGACCAAGAAAATTATTGTTCTTATGGTGTAAATCTCATGCAGCTTTATGATAATTGTTAGAATTGCTGACTTTATTTTCTAAATCCCTTGTTTGAGTCCAGTCAAAGACTGAAATGAATCATGAGGAGGAGAAATGGATGATAGGGATCATGGTTTCAGTTACAGTAGTGAAGTTTCTGCTTATGGTCTACTGTCGCAGACTTAGGAATGAAATCGTCCAAGCCTATGCACAAGATCATTATTTTGACGTTGTTACTAATTCAGTTGGCTTAGCAGCAGCCGTCCTAGCCGTCCGATATTTCTGGTGGATTGATCCTACTGGAGCTCTCATTGTGAGTTTGTTAAGCTGCACACTTTTTATTCCTTCTCCTTTCGTGCACTTTAAGCTTGAGAGAAAATGATTTACAAGATTATGGACTATATTGGACTCATTTTAACACTGGCTAATACGTTATTATTATAAACTAGTGCACTAGTCTTCTCTCACTTTCTATATGTCTAACTTAATATGCTTAGGGGTAAGCTAGTTGAGTTAAGTTAGAGGGAAGGGTTTATACAAATAATGTGACATGATTCTCTGTTGTTTAAAAAACTCTAACGCAGATAGCAGTATATACAATGAACACATGGGCAAGAACAGTGATTGAGAATGTTTGGTCACTCATCGGAAGAACTGCTCCACCAGATTTTCTAGCAAAGCTGACATATCTGATATGGAACCACCACAAAGAGATCAAGCATATCGACACGGTGAGAGCATACACATTCGGTTCTCATTACTTTGTAGAAGTTGACATAGTCCTGCCAGAAGACATGATTCTTGTTGAAGCGCATGACATCGGCGAGACCCTCCAGGAGAAACTCGAGCAACTCCCCGAAGTAGAACGAGCTTTTGTTCACATAGACTTCGAGTTTACTCACAGGCCAGAACACAAGAGAAAAGCTTGATAAATGAAGTGAATGACATTAATGAATTGAAGGGTACTAGTGGCTTGACTACATAGAGGCCTACCTTTTGGCAGTGCAAAGGGCCTAAAAATAAGCTGTTGATTTCCCTTTTCGGCTTTTTTTCTTGTACGAGTCAAGTTCAAATGGTTTTACTACAATGTTTGGAGCAACCTTTTCGCTCTTTTCTTAACCCATTTGTAGAATCAAACCACTATGCTATTGTTAAAACTTATCTAGAGCATAACTAATCAATTTTTAGCTCTTTTTCTTCTATGTATTTCTCACCGTAGCATCAAAAAATGACAAGTTTCCACTTGAGTGAGCAACACTTTTCTCTGCAACTCTTCTAGACTGATCATGGAATTTGTCTCTGTTTGCAACAGTTCAAATTCTTTCTAGATGTATAATCTACATTGTTGGCATAAAGTGCAAAAGCAAAACAATTCAAAATAAAAAATGAGGAAAAGCATCATAACATATCATTAAGAGAATGTAAATTTGATTATTTGATATACACCACAACATATCATTTTTCCAATTTTGATTTGAATTAACAATACTTCCATCCCTCCTGAGCTTTATGTTTGAGTGGCGCATGCGTATCTAACATCACAAAATCTTGTTTCGTATGGGCTCGACTTGGTTTATGTTGGACTTACTATATGTTGGGTTCATTCTCGTTGGGTCTTCGTAGAATAAAATAGTTGTTCGATACTTTTTTTTTTCTCTTTAATTAAATCTATCACCGTACCACTTGTTAAAAATTAATTCTTGGCGAATTATTAACAATCTTGATGGATTCTTAAACGATTCTTGATATCGACGGCAATTTTGGTGGATTAACATATTCTTGACGGGTTCTTGATAAATTCTTGACAGATTCTTAACATTTTTGATAGATTCTTGACGAATTCTTGACAGATTCTTGATATCGGTGGTGATCTTGATGCATTCTTGACAGATGCTTGATTAATTCCCTCCCACCCAAAAGTGGTAGAATCTAATAATGGTGGCAAATTTAGTTAAACAATTGAAAAAAGTAGTAATTGCCTACTTAACTCATCTTCATAGTGTAGGTTGGGCTTATTATCGATCAAACATTTTAATTTAGGTATCTAACACTTTCACTTATAAAAATAAAAAAGAATTACAAAAATACAGTGGGTCAGTTTTTTTTTTCAATTCCCGTACCGTTTTTGTAAGAAAAATATAACTTTTAAAAAAGTATTTTAGAAAAGTACCACTTTTAAAATAGTTTCTAATAGTAGTTTCTAAAAACTGGTTACCGATTATCGGTTACTAGTTATCGATGCTCGAAAACTAGTTACCGATTACTAGTGACTATATTGAAAAATTGCATTTTTCTAAAAAAAATTCAAAAAATTGTATTTTCTTAAAAAATACGATATTGAATCTAGAAAAAACTAAGCCCACCGTATTTTTCTAATTCTTTTCTTAAAAGGCCATAGAAGCCTTAATTTCTCCTTTAATTTTGTGAAAATTAGGCCTTTGATGGCGTTTTTAGAAAAGAATTGTAAATATACAGTAGGCTTAGTTTTTTCTAGATCCGGTATTGTATTTTTTACCAATTTTTGAAATTTTTTAGAAAAATGCCATTTTTTAAAATAGTAACTAATAACCAGATTTCGAGTATTGATAACTAGTAAAACAAAGGAATTTATAATTGGTAACTGGAAACTAGTTTTCAAATACTAGTAACTAGTAAACATTTTAAAAATGGTATTTTTCTAAAAGATTTTTTAAAAGTGGTATTTTTTTTTAAAACAATGTACATGAATTGGAAAAAATCTGACCCACTGTATTTTTGTAATTCTTTTTTATTTTTGTAGATAGAAATATTAAGGACCATTTAATTTTTTTTTTTTTTTTTAAATATAACTTCCTTCATTATTTTTGTTTATAAAAATTAAGCAAAACACGTTATTTTAAACGAAAAATTGGAGATATACGATGGGTTTAATTAATTGTTATTATGGTACGGTATTTTTTAGAAAAATCTCATTCAAAAAAAATTAGATTTGTCATGGTGAAAGGAACTTAGCACATGTACTCGGAATTTTTTCGTTGGTAATGCCTTGAGTTTTTAGAGAGAATCATGTCAAGGGTTTCTTAATCTTAACAAGGGTTTCTTCTTCTTTCATCTTCTTCCTCTATTTTCATTATGGTTTGATAATCAAAGTAAGATTGCTAGTGATGGTTGTTACTTGAGCAAATTTAGTATCTCTTCCTTTAGAATCAAAGTCGAAAATGCCAAAGAAGATGAAGGAGATATCTAGTTCTAAGGATATGAGGGGTTTTGGGGTTTTTGTTACTAGTTTCTAGATTTTAGTAACAAGTAACCAAAATTAGTTACTAATATCTAAATGCTGGTAATCAGCAACCACATATTGGTACTGATTATTATATTCAAGCAACAAGTAACCAAAATTGGTTAAAGAAGTGATGGGAGTTAGAACGATGCACATATGGAGCAGCATGCATAGACAAGAGATACTGATGGACAAAATAGGTGATTGGTGTCGAAGTATGCACACTGAGTGGTGTGTGTGTGTGTGTGTACAAGGCCACTAGATGCTGAGGCATGCATACTAGGGCACAAATAAAGGACTGGCACTGGATGCTGAGACATATGCACACGAGGGCAGATGGGTGCAATAGCATGCACACAAGGTAGCATGCATGCAAATGAGGGACTGGGCACTGGGTGCCTAGGCACATGCATGTGAGCATGGCTAAGATGTATGCACAGATGGCAACACACAGGTAAGGAAATAAAGTGCCAATGGAGGCGACACTAAGATATTATTCCAGACATAGGGCGACATTCAGATGGCAACACCACGTAGCACTAAGACTTAGCCACGTCCAAGTACACGGGCATTAGGCGTGAGCCATGACTAAGTTAAGTGGGCATTGGAGCTGTGTATGAAGGCTAGGGACAATACCTATTAGGGTCAGTTGGGGCAGATCTAGTGAGGACTTAAATTTTCGGGTTACTTTTAAAGGTTAGGAGTACAATAATATAGGACTTTGTACTTAAACACTTAGGATTGTGAGCTGGTTATGGGAAGCAAATTATGCATCATTTTGATCCTTTATTATTATTGATTAATAAAGGTTGGGAAATAGTTCTCGTACTTGACTGTATTCTTATTTACTTGATGCTATTTATTGTTGCCTAACCTATTTTAGTACATTGTTATTACAACGGACCGTAACATATAGACATAATATATTTACATTCTGCATTTGTAAGTTTTGTACAGGCAAAGGCTGAGTTAAGGCAAAGGGCCTTGTTTGCCATCACAATACTCATTTATTTAAGTCTTGACCCTATAACACCTACCATGGTGGTGACGAATGAGGAAGAATCAGGGTTTGATTACAAAGAAGGAGCCTGGAAAACGACTACCAAATCTAACGAAAGCACCAATCTCGTAAATTATCCAATCATGATACGGGGAGGTAGTGACAATAAATAGTAATAGCAACTATGAAATGATGAGGTTTTTTAATACTCAATTTTCTTGGCATAGTGTGAAGTATATTTCATATAGCACTAGTCTGTATGCGGCGTGGATTTACATATAGCATGAGTCTATTTAGCATGATGTTACATAATGGTATAGTCAAAATATACAAACTCGTGTCCTTTAATATAATAGTACGTGTGCAATACTTGATCTTGAGCTCATTAATATTAAAATATGTCTATAATGACCAAATATATATGAGAAGTCTTTGAACTTTATCCTTTTATCCTACTTCATTTTTTAACCATCAACGACTTTCATAGAATAGTTGTCTAGATTCTATAATAAAATGATCGGATTTTTGGTCCATTTTAAGTAAATATCCGTTTTTCAATTGCTGCAGTAAAAGAACTGGTATATCAGTGTATATATCAAGTATAATAATATGATGTATCCAGTATAAAAACTAATATATCTAGTGCATAAATTAAAACTTGTATATAAGTAAGTATATCAAATGTAAAAATAAATATATTGGATCATCTAGCTGTCAAAAGAGAAAAATTGATATTTTGTAAAATGAAGTGTAAAAAAGGACACATAATCTAATTTTTGTAACAGTTTTAAAGTTTTAAAGAAAAATATTAATTATATACTAATATTAAAAGAAAATTGCTATAAAACTAATGCTCACCACCAAAAGTATAAGTAATCAAATTTCCTCGGGGCAAATTATCACTTTATTTCATTGAATTGAGTGCAAATATTTTACAATTTCTTTACAAATTACAATTATGACTTCAATTATGCTCTAAACTCTTTCAACAAATAATCTTTTTTCTTACTTTTTAAAAGAGAATAATATTATGGACACCAAAAACTTACACAAAATACGTACATGTATTTATTCAACCACTTCTTTTTTTTTGAAAGTGAGACCACACTATTTAAAATTATATGACTAAAAATGATGACCACACCATTTAAAGTTATGTGGCTAAAAATAATGCTACATCATTAGTGTAAGTTTCTTAATGCAAGATTTTAGTGTCCAATCTTTACCTTAAAGGAAAATAATACTCTTTTATTTTGTTTACGTTATGCTATGTTATTCTTATTTGTTAGGAGAAGTCTAAAAAACAAAAAGCGAAAAAAAAAAACTTTGTTGTGACGAAATACCAATTTCAACCATGTGTATTTGGGAATATAAAATACGTCCATCTAGTCCATCTAATTTGGTCGTTTCAGAACAAGATTATCACTTAATTACAATTGATCAAAATTATGTTGTTAGTTGTTCTTGATACTCTATCAAAATTAATCTAATACTCAAACTCTTTCAACTCTAACACTCATTTTTATTATTGAAAATCTTATATAATATTCTAAATATAAATTTTAACGGTTGGCATTTTAAGGTTTTTTTTTTTTTTTCAAGTTTAATGGATAATTTGACAATTTGACTTTAGACATTTTGGTCTTTTTAGATAAAAATTGATAAAATTGAATAAAATTCTTTTAGGACACGACAATTTTAATCCAATTTAATAAATTAAAAGGAACAGATTTTGCAATTTTGAAAAACATAAGGTCGAAACGAAACTATATTAAGCAAAATAGAATTTATTGGTATTTGGTAATTTCCTCATTTGTTGTTATTGCTCCAAATTCAGGGATGTTATTTTTATTTTTCATATTTGGTAATATCTTTCAAAAAAAAAAAATTTCCGAAAATTCCGAAAATCCAATCCGACACAAGGGCCAGCGGCCAACCCCCAAACTCCAAAGACTAATTGGGGGGATAGTATGGTAATTTCGAGTCATGGTTAGCGTATTAGGGTTTCAATGGAAGTGCCCTCTCGCAACTATATAAACTCCCTTTCCACACTCATTTTCTGACTCGTCTTCTTCGTCTTCTACTTATAATTTCCCAAATTCCAGACCTTAATGTCATGGCCTCGTTCAAGGTATTTTTAGTTGTTGTCTGTGGTTCAAATCAGTAACATTCATGGCCTATGATGTTATGAAAATTTGTCCGTACCATCTGAGTCTCTGATGTATTAACCAAATCTAGCTTTCTGAGGCCTTTCTCTCCCTCTCTGTCTCTCTCTCCGATTTTTTTTTTTTTAATTTTAGGGTTTTATATCTGAAGGCAGTGACGATTAATTTTTATACCATCAAACTATGAAAGCTTCAACTGGAAGCTTGTTGATGTCTAACTAAACAATACAGAGCCCTTTTATTTTTATTTTTTTCATTCTTCCAAAATCAAAATTTGTTTTTTTTTTTTTTTTGGTTTTTTTAGATCTGAAGTTTTTTTTTTTTTAATTTTAATTTTAATTTTATTTTCTGTGATTGAATATGGAGATATGAAGGCAATAAATTAGAGTCTCTGATGCGCTTAATATTGATAGCGTTTTCAGCGCTTTACGTTGCCGAAATAGATTTTGGGAGCTGAGATTCTGGCGTTTGTCTCTTCTTTTCCTGAGGCTTATGCATTCAGATTTTCCTATATTCTTTTTTTTTTTTTTTTAATCTCTTTTTATATATTTCTCTTTAGCGATCTTATTTATCCCGGAAAATGTAAAATCAATTTTCGGTTTCTTGAGAAAGATAAGATTAATTTTCTTAGTACCCGTAACGGATTACCTTATAGTGAAGTAAAATGAATTTTAACAGATATAGCTATTAAGTTGAGGGATTCGTCTAAAGGGATATAGAGTATTAACTAAAACTAAAATAATTGGATTTGGACATGGTATTTTACTCAAGTACCTTCTTTCTAATTAAATTGACATAAAACAAAAAGATAAAATGGGGACTTAGTTTTACAGATTGGGGAGTTCTCATCTGGTTGCATTGTTAGGAATACAGAGGTTGCATTACGAATATGGTTGATTTATTTTCTTAATAGCATGGAGTTGTGGCAAACTAATAGAAGAGATGCAGCCCATATTGAAAAAGGCGAGTAAGCGTAGCCAAGATGATCTTTGAGCCTTTTGTCAATTGGATGAATGAAATACTCAAGCTCAGGCTTAAGACATTGCTACACTGTGAGAATACATAGCTTGAGGCTTAAGCTTATACTGTATAACACTTATTGTTTAAGAACCCTGTTTATCCATGGCCCCGTATGTAAGTAACTCAGTGCTACGGGGCAAATAAAAGCAGAATTCGGCTTGGATCCTCTCCCCGTTACTGATGGACAAATTTGTTTGGAAGAGAAAAAAAACTGAAATTCATTGTAGAAAGATAATTTACTTCCCTTAATTTTGGATTAAAAAGTTCTTTGACAAAGCTGTCTCTTTTTTATTTTTTTTTTCCATCAATATTTCTTTAACTCTTTAACTCTCTCTCTTTCTCTCAAAAAAGAAGCTCTATAGTTGCTCTCCCTCTTCGGCCTCCCGTCCTCGTTCTTTTACTCTTTTTTCCTAATTTATCTCCCGTCCTCACTCTTCTTCCCCGATCTATCTCCTCGACCTTTTGTGAGGATGAGAGATTTTTTCAGTTTTTTTTTTTTTTTAATAAGTTTAAATTTAGATTTGGTTTGAAGTATTATTTTTTGTGTGGATTTTTAAATCTATTGATCAAATCTTGGATGAGAGATTTTTTTCTTTAATTTAGATCTATTAGGTGGAGAAATTCTTTTTCTTTTCAACGGACGTAGAACTTAATTAGTGTTGGAAAAATATAGTCTATTCTGTCAAGAACACAATTCAAGAGCTGATGTTGAAAACAATGTTAGTGAACTTTGTTATATTTTTATCTTAGAGAATTATGGTAACTTACAAATTTTGTTGCTGTTGTGTTTGTAATGCATTTTTCGTCTCTTTTCTTTACAGAATTTGAAATTTTAATTCTTATGCTTGTACTATAATTGAAACTCTTTTACTTCAAGTAATGATATTCCTTGATGAGCTTATTTTTATTTAAAAAAATAGAAAAACGGTTTAACTATATATTTTAACATTGTTTCTTCGGTAACCAATTTAGTTTTCAGTTTCCATTTATCTTTATTAGTCGATAACAATTTTTTTTATTATGTTATTGATTTTTCTTACTGGTTACTCTAATTACTGATTAATATTAGATTAATTAGTAACTATTTAGTTTTTGCTTTTTAGTATCTCATTTCATTATCGGTTTAAACAATTTCCAATAACTAATTTGGTTATAATTTTCAAGAGCGACTAACTACAAAATTGGTGACCGGTTTCCAATAATAGAATTGGTTAATAGTTTTTGGAGTGACTAGTTACAAAGTTGTTATCTTGTTGTTACTGGTAACTAATAACCAAATTAGATTTTGGTTACTAGTAAAAAAAAAATTGGATTAAGGTTATTAATAGAAAGCCAATTGGTTTTTGGTTACATTTTACAAATATTGTAAATGGATACCAGTTACAAGATTGGTAAGGTTGCAAACTAATACCCAAATTAGTTTCTAGTTTCTAGTTTCTAGTAACTAAATTAGTTGTTAGTTTCCATTAACGAATTTGATTACAAGCAATCATTTTGGTTACTAGAACTAAATTAAAAGAAAGTAGATAAATAAAAAATCGTTGTGACTGTCATTAGGGATTTTTAGCAAACACTTGATAAGTCATATTTTCAGCTATAATATTTCTTTGCAGTATGTACTCTATCTAGCATAGTCATTAAAGAAAATCACATATAAATAAATGTGGAGATATCAATGAGTAACTTTGGGCATATGAATTTATTGAGAAATAATTGAAAATCAATAGAAATTTTATTAAATATGGTCTAAAAGACTATATTTGATCCATATGCTTAATTAATAAACCTCTGAACATTGCATTTAGACAATTTTTAAATGGAAATACTCTTCAAAATTTTTGGGCATCGAATTTGAGTTATCATCACAATGTCTTTGTTTATATATGCTTTGCACAAAGTTTTGAATAGTTTATTATTAAGTTTTGGACATTATGAGGTAATTTATGTTTAAAATTCAATCTTAGGTTAATTTTTATGAATTTTAACAAAATTTTACAATAACACTCGAAAATTGAAGGTGACAATTTAAGTTGACCGGTCGGATTCGTATTAGGTTAATATCCATAATATACATGAATACTATTAACCCGAACTTAATTTGTGACCCATCATTTTATGAAAACCTCAACATTTAACCTACGGCACTCAAACCGAGTTGGCCCGAACCCTACTAGTTCAACCTATTTAGATGAAAAACGTTTAACCCACCAAATCATTTGTGATCCATATTATTTTTACTTTTATTTTCAATTTTTAGGCTATTATTTCTTATTTCAAAACAAATAAATTGTGAATAATTTGTCAATTTTACCAGTAATCTATAATATTAAACACATAAATTGTACAATTTAAATAGATCTACAGTAATAGTAATAAAAAAAATTAAATTATAATATTTTTATTGTCTAATTATTTATCTATATATTGTCAGGCAATTTTAGGTTAGGCGGGTCCACCTGAACCTCTTTTATTTTTAATTTTTAATAAATTTGTGTATTTTGCCGTGCTCTCATGCATTTTCACTGTAAACCAGAATCTTAGACCTGAATCAAGCCCTCCCCTCGAGTCACTTCATTGTCTGAGACCCGTAAGTTTTCTTGCCATTTGATTCTTTGCCCTGTAATACCGGCTAAATTTAATTCAGTGGCATTTCTAGAAAGCATCTTGGGCATTCCCAAATTCGGAATTTTATTTTTGAATGTATAAGCTAATGCCCATTCCCTAATTTTAGTTATGCTCCCATGAAATACTTTCCAATAAAATTAAAAGAGAAATGCTAACCACATTTTTATTAATCTTTTTATCACACGCTTCTTTTATTTATTAACACATGTCTTTTTCACTTTTTCACATAAGTTAAAGACAACATGATTTGTTAGTTGATTGTTTTGTTTACAAGAAAACACGTGTCAATAAAAATGGTGTTAACATTTCAAATTAAAAGAAGAAAAAATAATTCATTCTCAACTTTGATTGACAAGTGATTTATATAACCATATCCAATCTTTCAATTGATCGAGTTTAGTTAGTGAACGTCGTTGTTATCACTGTTTTGAGCAGAAGTTTCCACAATGACCAGCACCAAAAGTTAATGGCAACGTACCCACTGGCACTGGAGAAAGAAAAAATTTTGTTATAAGAATAACTTCAACTTTTGTTTTTGTCCTCAAGGCACCTTATACCGTTTTTTAAGTGTCAAATTTGAATAGTAGTTGATTTAAACATAATTTACAAATGCGTTTGTATGTTTAACAATGAACAACTGCTAGCGCTTTAAGCTCTATTTAAAAAATAGTGGTGGTAGGTAGCTCTTATCACTTTATGGCTATGTTTGGTAGAAAAGAAAAATGACAAGAATGAAAAGATTTGATAGAAAAATTGAGAAAAATAAAAATTTGGGTTGTTTAGTAAAAAAGAAAAGGGAAAGGAAGAGAAAAGAGAAGGGAAAAGGGGAGAGAAAAAGGTGGTGGATCTCGCTCAAATATTTTCCTACTAAAATTAGAGAGAAAAGAGAGAGGAAAAGTTTTTAACTCAGTGTTTTAAAATGAATTTATCAAATTAAGCTTGTATACTATTTTTAAAATTTTAATAAAAAGAGCAAAACAGTCATTTTAAAATATATTAATTTTTTTTCTTTTCTACATACCAAACAATAATGAAGGAAAGTTTTCTTTCTATTCTCTACATTTTCTTTTTCTCCTATTTTTTTCTTCCCTCCTAATTTCTTTCCTCTCTACCGAACGTAGCCTATGTTTTGACAGATTCCTTTTGAAACCAAGGATTTTTATGTTCTTTCTACTTTGAATACATCTCGTAGGCCTGATCTCAACAATGACGTATGAATAGAATTCAGTTGCTTGGATGATTGCCTTTCTACCTTCTATTTTTCCCGAATTCGTTGATTGCTACACGTACGAATTTACAATGGAAAAAACTATTGTTCGTTATAAGATCACTAAAGAAAAGATTGGTCATAAATTTGGAGGGTTCGTTTATTACAAAATGAATGGGGCAGCTACGGAACCCATGTGCCAATATTTTCTTTTTTTAACTATAGGCTAATATCAGCATAGGCACAACACAAGCAAATAGGGACAGAAGCGATCTATACCATTTAGGTTAAATGGAAGGAAATGTTTCTTCTAGATGTGGCGTCTAGGGGGTCCCCGTATATCTCATTTGTTAGATGACCTCACACTTTTTGCTAAAGCAACAAAGTTTCAAAAAGGGCTTTAAGATAGGATGAGCAATCCCGTTCTATAGGTAGCACTATATAGAAGGTTGAGTTAATTGAGCTCAAAGTAGATAAAAGAGAGGCTTTATATATATATATATTATATATATAATATACACACTTGTCCTTCCCTTGAACGCTACGATTTTTGGGAGACGGGAAAGTCGAGCAAGGTAAAGGATGGTAGATCTTTTGGCGTGAAATATTAGGATAATCAATCAAGCAAAGGATGGTATACCAACGCTGTAGAAATTCATTATACCAACGCTAAAGGATGGTATCCAAAATTCGAAATATAAACCAAGCAAATGCTCTGTAATGTAAAGAATAATCAGGAATATGTACAACATTCTACTGTATTTATAGTGTATGTATATATTTTGTGACAAATGTTTGATTGACTTAACCCAAAACCAAAAGTACCTCGACAATGCTAACAATTTATATTGCCTCAAGTAGCTAGTTTATACACCATATAGTGTTGAAACTACGACTCCACGAGGCATAAGGGTAAGAGCTTCAACAAATAGGAAGCATAATCTTGAAGGAATAAGAACACAAAGCATGAAAGTACCAAGATAAGATCATTAGCTAGTCCATAGAACAAGATTTTTATCACCGGAAGTGTCCATTGTTACGTCTTTGACCCTATGTCGTGATCTTAGCTCTCCCTCTCTCACTTTGGGTCAATAAAGATAATGGCAGGTGGCATGGAGACAAGGGAAATGAAGGTCAGAATGAATTGGTAGCACAAGCAAGACCCTTGAGAAATCATCGGCTTAATGTTCATAATGGTAAGAGTACATGCTTAACCCTCATAAATCATAAGAAACATACACAGACAAGAATTAATCGTTTCAAATTTCAATCATCAATTTCTTCACAGCTCCAACTAAGTATAAAACCAAGATGGGAACAACTCTAGGCCGAAGAACCAACTTGTAGAGTGAGAGAACTAATATCAAAATGAACTCTACTTAAAACAATAAGATTTGGCACATAATTATATCCGACCTTATAAGCTCATAAAGGATGCTAAAGCTTCTCTGCCTCCACCAACACAAATTAGTTATATGAACTCTTCACCATCCTTACCTTCGTATATACAACCGTGTCTTCCGACAAAAACCATTATTTGCTAATCTACACAAAAGTAATGCACTAACATTTATATATATGTGTACTAAAAATTTCATTGTATACATTAATGTATAGAGTACCTTACTAGCTATGAACAAGTAACCAAACCATCTTGTGCAAGCAAGTAGCCTTCTTGATCGTCCAAAGTTTTCCTCACTGCCCTATAGAACTCCACCCATGAAGATGAATGCCTGTCCACCGGACCCCACAAAAACGTTGGATTAGGACTAGCCGGACAGGCTGCGACCAAATCCAACACCGATGCAGCCGGTTTAAGAGGCTGCGGGAAATTGAACGCCAAGTTGTCAACTTTGTGTTCATAAATTTTGCCATTTCTATCCAACTTATACCGCGAAGTTCCCTGAAATTGGCCCTTGGCTTCCCATGGAACTCGAGGTACACCCTTCAAGTTCCATCTAATCAATATCACATTCTCTGAGGGCTGCCATATCCTGTACACCTCAAGGGAAATCTCTCTGAACAAAATTCTGCCATGGAATCTAAGTGCCCAGAAGATCAATTTGTAGTTTTCAATACCAGTGAATGTGTTTAAAGGGTCTTTAAACGTTATATCATCCCTGTTATACAAAGCCAAATTCACAATAGAATTGTATTAGCTATCAGCCTATCAGGGTTTTAAATTCTATTAACTCTAGCTATGTTGAAAAACAGGTCTATACATATACACACACGTAAACGATATCTATCGAGAAAATTATCAAATTCTTAAACGGATGTAGAAGAAAATCCAAGTACCCATTTGAGGAAATTACCTGTAAATGTCATAATTGAGGTCTTTGGTGAAGATTAGAGGGAGGTCTTCACGGAGGGTCCGTACAGCCAGGCCAAGATTGACATAGAAGTCGTCTTTGGGCTGCTTATCCTGCGCATCCCCGGGAGTGTTAAGCTGCGCACTCTTCTCGGCTAAAGGGGTGTGGAGGGTTGTGAGGGAAGAGGGGAGAGAGAGAGGAGAGAGAGAGTTGTTGGGTTTTGTTTGGGATTGGGAGAGCGTTTGGTGAGTGGGTTTTTCTTTGGACTTGGATTGGAGGAGTAGGGGAGGAGAGAGATTCGGTAGAAGAAAAGCCATTTCAGCTTTTCATGTGAAAGAGTTATTAGAAAGAAGAGTTCTTAGAGAGAGAGGTCGAGAAAATATTTGTTTTGTATTTTGACTGTTTTGATTTTGATTTTGATTTTGATTTTGGTTTCGATTATTAATGAGTGGTTTTGAACGTTGCCATGACCATGAGTAAGTCTTATGTTGTGATCGATTGATTGGTAATGCTTCAAAGTGGACCTAATTGGATATTGTGGCTCTTGCACACTTTCCCCCTTAATTTTGATGCCTTCCCCATTCACGGACTTGAACACTAAAATTTATACCAGAAAAGGAAGAGACTTAACGAACACAGTAACAATTAGGCTTATTATTTACCTCAAAAAAAAATTAGGCTTATTATTATCGTTCATGGCCTCGAATTTAGTCAACCTATGATTTTGGTCTCTGAATTTTTTCCTATCCCGAACTTTATTTATACTATTGGCTTTTCACTTCAAAATCAGCAAATTTAAAAGGGATAATCTCTAAAATACTATTCTCTATTTTGACTAAATACCACATTTAACCCATTATTTTCAAAGAATAAAAAATATCTCCTCTATTTTCAAATAAGAAAAAAATATATTTGTATCTTTTGGTCAAACTTATAAAGTGAAATATCTAAAATACTATTACACATACTTCAAAAGCCTATTATGGAATATGCCCCTACTATCTAATTAATTCTTTTTAAATAAAAAAATTAAAAATGAAAATAATAATTTATTTCAAGTTATAAAAAAAGTTGATAATGTATTTTTTTACAATAATTTTAAGATATTCTTTTTTTTTTAAGAAAAAATTTAAGAATCAATTGTTTGGATATCAATCTCCTATGATATTATTGTCATTTAGGGGGAAAAAGTTATCGAAAATTTGACCAGAAAGAGAAGGAGAGTTACTTTTTTGTTCCCCGTATTTTAGAATATAGAGATGATACTTTTGGGTTTATAAGAATAAAGTGTTGAATGTTATATTTTATTAAACTAGAATGGGTATTTTTGAGATAATCCCAATTTAAAATGCTTAATTAATGTTCAATTTATAACAAATGAAATACCTATATAAATTCAAGGGATAAAAACAAAAATATCACCTAGAGTTTTTCTAAAATGCTCAATATAATTCAATTTTCATAAATAACAAAAATATCCCTTTAGATTAACATATAAATACAAATTTCACCTCTATATCTAATTTGCTCAAAATTAAGTAAGAAATTTTCTTAAAATGACAAACTAACCTTATCTAAACATATTAATTAGCATAAAAAAATGAACAATTTTCTTTAAAAGAAATTATATAAGAATTTTAATGCACTAAATCTTCTTATTTTTATCTCTTTTTTTCTTCCATCAACCAATATTTAGTGTTTTTCCTTTTAATTATACTTACGTGATTATAAGTTTAGGGAAATGTAATTTTGTCTTTCTATGTGTCAATTTTGACGAATAAGATTGAGGGTGAAATTTGTATCAATTTGCAAATCCAAAGGGATTTTTTGTTACTAATGAAAATTAGTGGATATTCTGAAAATTTCATCAAATACAGGAGATTTTTTTGTTATTGTCCTTAAATTCAAATTAAGATCAAAATAGTACAAAATGCATAATTGGAGGGTTAAAGTACAAAGATTGGTGAAATTAACTTTTTTGTTCTTCTAATGTTAAAAAATTCCAATATTATTTCCTATTACATTATAGTAACTTCCTCCAAGGATATTTTTAATTTTTTTCCCCTTTTGGTAAAGATACTTAGCTTGGTCAGGTTAATTTTTACTTTTCTTTTGGTTGAAGGGTGTCCTGCCAAGTTAAATTTATGAAACAAAATCGTGATAATTAGTTATGCTTTTTTTTTTTAAGAATAAATTAGTTATGTTTTAGATCATTAGAACAAAAATAAGTTAAATTTATAACTAAATTAAAATTAATATATCAACAAATAAATATTAAAAAATTCAATTAATAACGCAAAAAATTGGAATTTTTAATGTTTCTTAATTAATTTTATATTTGAATTACTAAATAAATATAAATGGCTAAAGTTTAAAGTATATTTTGATGAACACAATGATAAAATTGGTGTTTGAAGCACAAATTAACACAAATTTTAAATCCGAAGAAAAATGCTTATATTAGCCAAAGTGCATTGTATAAAATAAACAAACAACCGAAATTAAGGTATAAAAATTTATTTCTCGTACTTAAATATTTTACTATTTATGAATTGACCATGACACCCTTAAATTTAACAAATTTTAAATTGAAGTGTCAACCGTGCAACAATATGAAAATTAAGATAATATACTCTCTAAGTTGAAAACTCGGTTCTAGTGAACCTATCAGGATTAATAGCACTAGTTATTGGCATTTACACCCAAAAAACAAAAAAACAAAAAACAAAAGCAAAACAAAGAAACAAAAACCAATTTAAAAAAAAAAAAAAAAAAGAAGAAGAAGAAGAAGAAACAAAAACAAAACAAATAAACAACTAGTTTTGACCAAAAATGAGAGAAGAGATAATTTATAGGAGAATGGCAGTTTTTGCTATTATCCCAATCGAANCTTCGTACAACTCTTTTCTAGCTTGACTATGTTCTTGGAAAATCTCCCTTTTATTTAATTTATGAGGACTTGGAAGACCTATTATATGTTATTTGAAATAGATAATACAGCTTAGCCGATGACAGAAATTTCAAGTTTGAAATGAACTATAATGAGGATCGGTTTTCCATTTTGGTGGCCTAATTTTCTTGTTTGTCTGCTTATATGCATGGATAACGTTATCTGTTTTCCTGAAGAATAACCATAAAACAAGGGACAAAAAGAACGAAAGAAGGCATCCTTTGAGGCATTCTCCAAGGATATTCCAATAATGTAGTTAAAACTGTCTTAGAATCTCTTCACGGAGATGGTACATTCTTTTCTAGGTACCCAAGTTTGGAATTATTCATACTAACTAAAATACAAACCAGTACACTATGTCAAACTATCCATGGAACTTTTAACGTAATAATATAATCTCTCTTAGATGACGAGATGTTAGAATCTCTTCTGGTAATGTCAATCATGTCCTAATTGCCGATTCAGCATGGATAAGTAAAGGCATGTTTTCGAGCTTAAGTTGTTCTCATTCATGACTGTAATTGTCTATTTTTCACTCGATGATACCGTCCCTAGTTGTTTCCATTTTTTAGCTCATGTAGCTAAGCTATATTCATACGGGTAGTTCAATCAAGCTTTGACTAACAAGAAGACGTTTATGTAAATAACAAACTATTTCAATCATAATCAGCGACTCCCAATATAAAAATGACACCCAAACAAATTCATCTGTCAAAGGGAAGAAAATTAAGACGAAAAACATGAAAAAAAAAAAAAGATGAGGTTCATAGGAAAAGATTCAATATCAGTAAACCGTCGTTCGTATAAGTTGAGAAATTGAGGTTTAAATCTTACTCGCTCTTATTTTGAAGATAACAAACATTTGATTTAGTACTAATGTTTTAACTTGAGTGTGTAGTGAAATAGTTTTAAAAGTTCTAACTCAAGTTAATCAAAAAATCAAATAATCAAACTTGAAGATAGATACATATTGGACTTATTAGAACCAAACTTGAAGATGGATAGAAAAGAACTTAAAAACAAAGGTTCAATATTACAAGACTTAGACTAGCAAATATTATATACTTAGTTCTTGTACTTGAATACTTGTTTACATATTATATGATCTTAATAGCTCAAAATTTTTATAAATTTTCAAACCGATAGAGTCAAACTTACTTATCTCCAATTAAAATAAGAAATTTATTTTATACAAGCTTTTAAATTAATTTATAAATTTCTATAATATCTATATTACATAATAAATCAATTTATAAAGTCATATTTTGAAAATAATTGAAAAAGACTTGAAATAAAATTCAAATATTGCTCTCGGATAGATTCGGTAAACTGGCCTTCAGAATCGGTCTACCGATTCCTCCTGTATATTTTTTCAGCAATTTTCGGATTCGATTGCTAGAACCGCACTTTCAACGGTTAGTATTTTTGGTCGACCGAAAATATATTTTCGGTCTATCGAAAATGACAGAATGTCTATCAAGCGGGTATAAATGGCTAGTTTTCTTTCAAATCTATATATAGAAACTTTTCTAACACTTGAGACAATCTTTGAATATTCTTACATTACTTATATCATACATTTAAGTTGTTCAAATCAATTTTTGTGATTCAAACTCTCAAATCCATTTTTTACGAAAATCACTTGAGCCAAATTAGATTATATCTTGTGTTTTCATTTATTCTCTCTAAGCTTACCTTGTATCAAATATTTTCATTTAAGAGAGATTTTAGCTGAGTGTTCCATCAAACAAAAACCAAAATTGTAATTGTGAGGTGAGGTTACCACTGGAGTCTAAACAGCCCGTGTAAAGGTGAGGTTGCTACCGGAGTCAAAACAATCCGTTTTAAGTGAAGTTGTAATCAGAGTTTAAACAACCCGAGTATAAGTAAAGTTGTCACCAGAGTCTAAACAACCCTTGATTCGGTGAGATTAGCACCATTGTCTAAACAATCTGTGTAGGTGAGGATTGGCACCGGAGTCAAAACAATCCAAAGTTATAGCGTAATAAAGTCAGATTCAGGTCTATTGTAAAGACATGAGTGTGCCTAAGGAGAAATCACTTATTATGTACAAAGGTCGGTCAAGCTCACAATCTTAATCCGATAGGAAACTATATATTTTTTATTACATCAAAAGAGTGGGTAATTATCTCTTAAAGATATAATTATCCATTAATATCCAGTAAATTGCCTTTCTTGGAGCTGATTTCCTAATTTTGTGAAGATTCACACACTTTCGGCCATTTTGTGCGGTATCTGCGAGGAGGACTTCGCATGTGAGAAGGAACTTCGACAGTGAAAAATGCCCAAAAGTTCTTTTTAAAGCAATGATTACTTGTCACAGTAATTGCTATGCATTTGCCATAGTAATTGGTATTTCGAGATTTCTTCTTGTATGTTTTTATGTTTGGATATTACTTGTTGTGTTAGTGTTTTTTTTTTCACATTTACAGGATTAGTATTGATTGAGAAACTAGATAATATATGCTCCAAAGACATTCTAATTTTGATCCCTAAGCTCAAGTTAATAAACTTCTGAAATCTATGATTTTTGACTAAAATACCTCTAAAAAAACAAAAGCAAAGTATCTCTTTACAAAAATTCTTTAAATCTTCAAAAAGAATTTGAAAACCAAGTTTAAATGGAACATGTATAATGAGATAATTTATATGTAAAATCAATTTTAGGTTAATTTTTGCGAGTTTTATTAAAAAAAAAAGGGGTAATTTGCAGCAAAAATCCCTAACCTTTAGTATCTTTGGCATTTAAATCCCTAACATTTAAATTTTAGCATTTAAATTCCAAACCTTACAAAAGTGTTGCACCGTTGGTCCTTTTTTCACTTCCATCCATTTATTCTGTCCAAAAAAAAAAAAAAAAAGAAAAAAGACAGTTTAAAGAAAGAAAACAATCCATTTTTTCTCTAAAAAAGATCCGAATCAAATATAGTTACTCATTTATTTATTTCATATTCTTTCTATTTTTTGATATTGGGTATAAATGATTTTTTCTCTAAATATGGACTTGGGTTTTCTTTCTTTAAACTGCCTTTTTTTTCTTTTTTTTTTTTTACAGAATACATGGATGGGAGTGAAAAAAAGGACTAATGGTGCAACACTTTTATGAGGTTTGGGATTTAAATGACAAAATTTAAAGGTTAGGGACCTAAATGCTAAATATACTAAAGATTAGGGATTTTTGCTACAAATTACCCAAAAAATAGGCAATAATGGTAAAAAAATTTTTTTTTTTTTATTTTTGGGAGGAAAAGTGTCATTTTTCAATAATGGTGCTGTTTGCAATAAATTTCTGTGACTTTTGATACAATTTTAATAAAAGGTAATATTTTTATAGAATTTGGACAAAAGTAGTATTTTCGATAGTTTTTGACCATTTTTAGCAAAATTTTAATCTTTTTTATTTTTCTCATTTAATGTACTTACTGTACTATTTTGGCTGGCATTTTTTTCTTTCGGCAGAAGTATTTAACATAATATAGTTATTATGCTAATACAACCACATATAAAATTTGTAGTCGAAATTAATAGTTCATTGAAGCTAATTAAGTGTTTATACTTTTCTAAACCATTCTTTTAACTAAATCTTAAAACATATTGGCAATATGACTTTGACAAGGGAAAAGTAGAAAGGAAAAAAACTCGGCACGTACAATCTGAACTAGCGATGAAGAACAATTTTGTTGGGCTGTAATCCTAGTAGAGTTCCTAGATTAGGGAATAAATCGGTATGATAGTAATATAATATGTACAGGAAACTAGGTTTACACACGAGTGGTTTACAGCAACTCTCACAACTCATGATGCCCGGTACAGGATACTAAGTACTCACTCACATTTATAAACCACGAAATATAAATTCAGCACATGTTTTACCAATCCCAAACTCAAACAACAATATATGTAGCAGGAGCACGAAGCATGGCTTCTATGAGACGAATTAATAGGATGTCCAAGGTTCATGCGTGCATCAGTACTTGCTCCTTCAGTGTATGAAAATCACTACGCAAATAATGTCGTCACACATCTAAGCACAACTCTGAGGCTTCGAAAGAAAAACATTAGATGTGCTGAATTCATAAGACAGTTTTGAGCAAAAGATTCTAATGTAATAAGAACTTAGACTTTACCTTGCACACTTTCTAAAATCATAGCATGTTTTGAAAGGCAATAGAAAGAGATCTTTGCTGTGGACGAAATCAGATAGGAAGTTTATCCAATGTTTTAATAGCTGCAACACCACTCATATCAGGTCTCATGTACTTCTCATACGTGACCTGTAATTGTCCAACTCTAGCAGCCTTTTGGAATCGTAACATCATCTCTGCACATTCTCTGCAATTATCAAAATGTCTTTAAGTAGAATTCAAAATGAAGTTAAAAGTTGCAGAACCAATGAACTGAGAAAAACGAGTACCTTAATTGAGACACTTCATAGCGTGCATGTCGGAAAAGCAGTGGAGTCCAAGGAGGAGTCATATGTAAGGTACACCGTGCAACATAGATAGCTGATGCAGATAGCAATGAGGGTTTAAACATTAAAGCTTCGTATTCAACCAGGCAGAGCTCAATGAGGTAGAAGGCCAAGTGTTCAAGCTGGTAGATGACCCCAAAACATCATGTTAGTATATGTAACTATCCGATCTAGAGCTAATTGAAATCTGACTTACAAAGATTACCCAATCCAAGTATATATATTTGAATAATTGTCACAAAACTTTCTGATAACATTCTTATGTTATAATTTGTCTTTTCTGGTTTATATCATAACAGAGTTTATCCATTTGCATTTTGATGCTGTATCCTTTGCATGCTGTTGCATACCTTTGTGTCTGACTGTGCAGCCTTGAGAAACCTTAACATAAAGACATATGGAGTAGGTGTATTCAAGCGAAACTTCAATTGCTTAAGAATAAGCTTCTCCTGAAGAGGGGGAAAAAAAAAAGGAAAGCACATTTTAGGTAGCTACTTCAATTCATATCATTTTGATGCATTAAATTATGATAAGAAGACACAATCGTATGAGTGAACTACCAAGTCACCTTTTTTGTTTCAAACTACAATTTTTTTTTTTTAATTTCAAAATACAAAATATAAAATTGAATTCTTCACTTGAGAACTGGTGACACAAGGATTTTCACAAGGATTTTCAGTTTTATTGTTGTAAAATCACCTTCTTCTATTACACGGCTGATGGCTAGTCTCATTCCTCTACACACTACGGGAGTATTATCTTATGTTATCATAAGTATTGGTGTCATGGGCCTCAATGGACAAAGAAAATAAGTACTTTGCCTTTGGTTTAGTCAATTTGCATCATCTAGTGGGTGGTTGAAATGATTTTTGTATGGTAAAAAGCGTACCATACAACTCCTACCCAAGTATACAGCATCACTTTCCATTGAGAAATAAACTATCAAAACAGTACTGGATTGGTAGTTTTCCGAATTCATGAACAATTGAATGTCTATTTCTTTAGAAAGTCTCCTATAATAAATATAAGAAAAGATAACTCAATCTAGGAAGATAACTAGAAAACAAAAGGCAAAACAACAAAAACTGCAAATTAGCCCTTGGGCCCCCCTATCCCAAGAAACAATTGTATATATGTAATATATAACAATAGCTTTTAAAGAGCCAGCACACAATTTAGAGGTTAAAACAGAGATTTCCAGCAAGAAAACTCAATTAACATAGAAATGCATACCATTCCAAGCATCTGCTCCCTTGTGTATGACTCAGCTGATATGCTGAGTAAATCTTTGACCTTTATCAAATAGAAAACATAAAATCAGGAAAATGGATATCTAGCCAAGACATGTTAAAACCAAAGCATGGAAATTGGAAACATAAATATGTACCCTCGGAATCCATTGCCATGAGTCCTCGTACTTCGATGCCAGCAGAAGTGCTGTAAGGCCAACCAACTGCATTTCATTCTTCTTTATTTTGACTTGAGAAAGATATCGGTCTAACAATGTAATCGTGAGATAAAGTGTTTCTTGCATTAAATCAAATTTATAGTGTACCTGTTATCAAACAAATTTGCAAATTATATGAGCAATATCTTAATTTGATAACAACACATGAGGAATGACTCATCAAAACACCCAGAAAGTTAAAATAAGTACTTCAATTAACCAGTTGATCAATACAGCCCGCATATGAGGTGTAATATCTATTTGAATCAACATGTAATTTGCAGGAGGTGGATTCTGTGCCTGCAATCATCAAGCAAATGGTTTAGGCCCTAGTCCTAGAAATCCAATATAAATAAATGATATAGAACTATGAATATATAATATTCAGCTAAAAGCTAGCTCATGCAGGAAAAGAGCAGCAGCAGCAGCAGCAACAGAAAAAATCAATACAACATGAACTAGCACATGCAGGTAAACAGCAACAGCAGCTCTCAGTAAAGATTTCTGCTAACCTCTCTCTCTCTCTGTCTCTCTGTTACTTGTGTTATTCATTCGATAGAAAGGAATGATTAATGTGTTTTATTTTTTTTAATTTGTTCTTTCTAAATTTCATTTTCAACTGTTGAAGACGCAAAATGAAAACATTTTAATGCACATAGACAAAAATTCTCCTTTTATTGAAGAGACAAACATAATGTTAGTTCGTACATACACGGACTCTCAAGTCATAACTAAATAAGATTAATAAATAATTAAACTGAGTGATAATGGACAACTTCCAACATCAACTAAGGGGCAAGAAAGATGGGATTACTTTATTTTCAAAAAATAGGAGTTACTCTTATCTACTGGGAAAAAACATGGCAGAAAAAAATAAGGTGAAAATAATGTAGTACTAGAAAATATTAAAGTTTCAGGAAGTGAGATAAAAGTCGTCACCTCTGTAACCCAATAATACTGATATATCTCATCAACATAATCGGCAACTTCTAGTTGGTTTCCTTCATCATCCAAACTTGGTAACTTTTCTTGCTTCATAACATCATGATGTTCTTCTGGTAACTGAAGACAATGCAATTGAAAAATGTTATTGAAATTGGCAAAGAACATAAGCACCATTAAAAAAGAGTAATCTCAACCTTTGATCCTTCCACTAATAAAGATGTGTAAGATCTCCTTCGACGTGAACTTTTCTTTGTAATATCTGATGTACTTGGTTTGCAGTCACCATCAGAATGAGGTTGTCCAGGAAAGGGTTCTTGTGTGATATTTTCAGAATGAGACGATGTCACTGCCTCCTCGTTCTTTGATAACGTTCTAGTTACCATTTTTTCTGGATCCCTTGTGTTGTGGGATTTCGTATTTCTTTTGGCATCAGAAGTCTTAAGTGCAGTCTTCACAATTGGCTGTCATAAATGATATAACATATTGTTGAACATGAATAGAACACATGCCTCTCCCCCGCAAAAACAGTTAAAGTATAGCTTGGCAATTAAGAGAGACAAGACAAAGCTTAAAAGTAATACAGGTACACAACAAATTATTCATTTAAATCGAGTTATTAAAATCATGCTGCAAATCAGGCAAAATAACCTCTAAAGCCACAAAATTAATCTGAAAAGAGAAAGCAATAGAGTAAACCCGAGAGCTAGGTGATAATATGAGCTTAGCAATTAAGAGTTTACATATGCATTCAACAGCAATCAGAATTCTATTGATCAAAACATTGGTATAAAAATGTCAAGACCAAAAAAAAAAAAAGAATAATAAGACAAAACAAAATAAAAAAAGTCAAGATAAGCAAGAAAGCCTCTAAAGCAGAAAAGAAACACATCAACTTATGCAACGAATAAGATGCGATACTAATATATATTACTCGAACTTGCTCCTAATATCTCCTTTTTTTTAACAATAAACAATGATCTGCAAATATTTGAAAAGAGGTGCTTCACAAATCAACCAGCAGATGGTAGACAAAGTGACTAAAGAAAGAAATGACATTAAAATGATTGGTTTTATTTTGTCATCCAGAAGAAATAACTTCAAAACCTATGCAACAAAATTGGCGCAACAAAGGATGGATGGTAAATGAAGTGAGAGAAGATAAGCTGTAAAAAACAATAAAAAAAATTAAATAAGAAATTGTCATATACCCTGATAGATTTTCTTGACAATGTACGAGAATCCACAGTACTTTGACCCCTGTGATCCCAGATTATAAACACTGCAAACTATTAATAGATAGAAATCTATGAATAAAGCACAAACTGTTACATGCATTACAAAACAGAAATAAACTACAGTTAATCTACTGGATGAGGTTTTTGGTTTCAGAAGAAGCTAACAGATTAGTAAAGGTGGTTAAAGCAACTAAAGCCTGCTCTCCTCTCTATTTAGGGTTATTGGAATCTATACACACATACACACATGTATCTGTGCCTGAGAGCGTCAACGTGACTGTTTGCATAACATCCATTAAATATAAATCTATTGATGTGAGATCCACTTGACAATCTGTATCTAAAGTTATATCTTCAAAGGAAGAATGTGAAGAACAAAGGTGGGATTCAGCTTATGGATCATAGTGCTTAAACTTTGCAAACCAATGAATAGTTCTAACTCGACATGAAAAATATTGAAGACGTTAAGTTCTCCCTCTGCATTCTTGATAAATGGTAGGCAGGGGAAAAATGGCTGATATATAATATGAAGGCTTGCAACCCTAAACAAAAGGCTTCACAATGATTCCAGAATGATGAATTATGCTCTTACTCTCCACCCGGAAAAAAAAAAACAAAACAAAACACTAGATCCATTCATATCACGTTTTCCACAGAAACTAATATTTTTTGGTTAATAAATCAGTTTAAGAGCAATACAACTAGCAATTGCTTTTCTATATCTTGTACCATCTGATTCATCAAACTCTTGTTTGAGGTCAACCAAAGTCGAGATAGGCTTAAGGCCACTCGCGACATTATTGCTAATTTCATGAAAATAAATCATATAATAAGCATACTAGGAAAAATCAGTGAAAGTACTTTCTTTTGCTATGACACTAACAGCTTAAAGCCTAGTGCAAATATGTAATGCAGGTAGTAAGTAGTGCAAACATCCTTTAATAACTTAGATACAATATGCATGTGTAATCTATGTTTCTGGAACTTGTATATTTTGTCAATGATATATATGAGGTGATGTGACAAACAGCACAGTGATCCAACGAAATAAGAAATAGTTACTAAATGATGCAGAACCAAGGGAAGGGAGAGAAGAAGAAATAGTAAAAGACACACACACACAGAGGAGAAGAAATTAGGGAAAGGAAAGCCATCTGATTTCACTCATTCACCAGCTAAAGTCTTAAAATGTGTTGATAGTAAATCAAATTGTG
The DNA here is from genome assembly GCA_002914805.1 of Parasponia andersonii. Lineage (NCBI taxonomy): Eukaryota > Viridiplantae > Streptophyta > Magnoliopsida > Rosales > Cannabaceae > Trema > Trema andersonii. The sequence continues at coordinate 109,592 of JXTB01000691.1, forward strand.
GATAGACAGTCCTAGTTCTGTTAAAACAATTGAAAAAATTCAGCCAGAATAAAATGCTAGAAAAAGTAGGTTTAAAAAAAATGTGCAATGAAAATCCAAAATAATTGCTTCCAATTTTTTTTTACTACGTTTCATTTAATCCGTATCACTATCATTCTTTCATGCAAAATATAAGTATTAGGGGGTATTAGTAATGTCCCAGGAGAAGTTTGTTCAAGCGCTTAACAAATGATGCTAAATTGTTTAAAAGAAAACCTGAGAAGCAGGAGTGGTCTACAGTATGAAACCTCCTCTTGGCTCCACCTGTTAAGTCCTAAATGCATGCATCATTTAATTTTTGGTATGCAACTCCAACTGGATGTGTCCTAATATACTTCTAGATTTGAAAATTGAAATGCTAAATTGCTAATGATATGGCATCTACTATCTTAACGAATATATGGCATTTCTAACTTAATGAATATATAGCATCTGCTATATTTCTTGATAATCATTTTAATCCAATGAAATGCAAAATTTAGTACTGCAGACCACCTACACACGCACTATTCGAGGGAACATTGTTACACATTATTACTGGCAGCAACATCGGCAAAACTTGGCTACATATGAAAAGACAGCCAAAGAATTCTAGAGGGATGAGTCATTACTTGTGTTACTCACATTATTATGAAGCCATCACTCACTCGATTCCTCCAGAGATGGGTCCTAGCATTGCTTACTCGGGGCACTATTTTTGTGCCAACTTTAACGTTAACTGAAGCCAAGAGTAATATTCAAAATGTCATCATGGGAAGGACAATCCTAAGTAATAAACAGTACCCTTATGGAAACCTTACAAAAATAATGCATATTTGTATATTACCAGGACATCCACTTCCTTCTATCTTTCCAGAACTTTCCTACAAAAAAGATAAAGAAAGAAGATTAAAGTTCCTAGGAAAAAACGACAAACACAATAACACAACTAGAACTCCAACTGAAGGGGACAAAGTATGAATAAAAAAAGACAGAAAAAAAATTGGAGCAGTAAAATATGTTCTAGTCTGCATAAGGCATTACATAGAGTAATGAGAATAACCTTTCGGGTGTCTGCTTGATCCACCCTCTTTGAAACAGAAAAAGACTTCCTTCAAGTAAATAAAGACAGGAAAAGGAATTACATCAATAACTGATACACATTTTTATTCATAACACATCAACCCCGAATAATTTTCTAAGAGAAACCTTGTTGGTATGAGTGAAGTCCCTCTTGTCCTCCTGAGACGTTAAACGCAAAAGTTGTTAAGAACTATGGTTCTAATAGTTGAGAGCCACCCAAAACTTTTGAAACATCAGTCACCAAAGCTAAAAACACAGGGAAAAAATACAGAAAACAAAAAAAAACAAAAAAAAAAAACAAATTACATAAAATGGCATCACAATATCTATTGTTTTAATTAATAAGAGTAGTGCACCGAATAGAAAAGCTGAACGGACCTGCCATTTGCAACAACAGATTCACGAGTTTGTCCTGTGGCTTTGGTCCTTTGATGACCTGAAGGGACCTTAACATCTTTTATACCAACTGTTCAAAGAAACAAGTTAGAACCTGAACGTGCTTAGTCAAATTATAGTCATAAGCTTCCAAATGAATAAAATCACCTTTTTTTGAAGTATGTAAGCCAGAACCACCTTGACTAAGACCTCCCTGCATACTTATCCTAGTTAGAGAAAGGTGAAGGAAGAAACTTCACCAACCACTAAAGCAAAAGAAAAAGTGTATTCCACTTCTTCAGAGTGGAAGGCAAATGATGACCAATCAGTAGAATCATAAATCTTGTAATTTCTAAGCTTGTACAGATTCTTTTTTTTTCCCTCTTAAATAATAATGATATCAATGCTACAATATAAAGAAATGGTTTTCCGAAAGGTTAAAACTCAAATATATACTTTTCATGTTTATCTCTATGACCTGCCTCCCACAGGAAACTTGATTTTCCCGAACTTTCTTTCCAGTTTAAATAAGACAAGATTTCAGATAGTCTTTTTTATATTCTATTCTTCTTTTTAATGCAGTTATAATGCTTATGGTAATTGACTACAAGAATTAACTCAGTCTCTTTCTAGCTCAAGCCTAAATGGAATGAGTACCTAAAAGGAGGCGACTCAAGTAGAAGACAATGCACTAATCTACACATTTCATAGCTAAAAACATTTGGTGCAATAAAGAACGTTGAAGTATATATTTACACCTGAAATGATTTCTTTGATGATACATTCACAGTCCCAGTGCCCACACTTGCTGATACTCTAAAGGTACAAAAGCAAAGGGGGAATCAAACACCATCAAAGAAGATCAATAAAAGCATACTTGTTTTTATGCATGGTTACGTGCAGAGAAACATTTAGTTAAAGTGAAATGATACAACCACTACTTATGCAAAGAAAGAAACACAAGAAACAGTGATACTTACGAGGGTTTGGAGCTATGACGTACTAAGTTCCTTGAAGAAATGATGTTAGTATTGCTGACATCAGCCAATGCTCTTCTTCCAACATTTGTTTTTGCTAGAAAAGGGAAAGTGTAGTTCAGAAAAGAAATTCTGAAGATCATAGCCGAAGCTTTACAATACAAGTCTAGTCTAGGCCTCACCAGAAGTATCATTTTTGCCTTTGCTCGTTTCCATACTTTTCAAAACACCCTGGATAGAACAGAAACAGACAAAGAACAAGCATGGCTTGTTAGAATCAAAGCACAACTTCCACAGACTGCCAGACATTTAAAAGAACATGAGAACAATGTAATACCTTTTGACAAGTCGTACTGGCCAAAGTAGACCCTTTGTTAAGTGGCATAGATTTCCTTTTGCCACACAAGCCGGGGAAAAGGAGTTAAGAAAATAGTAAACAAGACAACATTTTCTTTAGAAATAAAAGAAAAAAAGAATTCCCCAGAAATTCATATTATCTCACATTCAATAAGACAAACCCACTACAACAAACTTCCGGTGTTGATGCTACGATTACCTGATACGAGAATCCGTCTCAGCGGTTTCATTTTCCGAATAGATCTTAAAAACTCTGGCACTAGCTGTCCAATTAAAACATTTTAAAAAGTTGGAATTCAAGAACACGAAAAGAAAAAAGGTTTTGGACAAAATAAAACACACATATCTCTTACTGCTGGTTCGAGTTCGATTATCTCTGCCTAGTGCGCTTGGACCAATGCCGACTTTCACCTTTGATTTAATCAAAAAACAAGGAAAAAAAAATATTTCATAAATGGCAAAGTTGAGTTATCTAAATATTCCCAAAAAAATTTTAAAAAATGAAAAATAAAAAGAAAGAAGAAAGAAACCTCAGGGCTGCCTTTCACTTACCTTACGGACCTCCATTTTGCTTCTTTGAAGATTCTGCTTCGTATTCTGTTCCCGATCCAAATTTGAACAGAAACAGATAACTTAGTCGTAGATACGCTTACACACACACACACACACATTTATATATATATGTATGTATATATGTATGTACACATATATTCATATATCATAGTAGAAACCCTAATGATTGTCTCAAAATGTAAGAATTGGGGGAAAATTAACGGAGTCGTAAACAGTATGCCTTAAACTTACACATATATACATACATATATATATATACATATATATATATATATATCCGAGTAGAAACCCTAATTGAATCGTGTGACAATGCATAATTGGGGGAAAATTCTTGGGAGGGTTTCAAAGTTACCTTAAAGGACGCCATTGTTGTTTGTTATTTTCAGACTCTGAGATAGAGGCTCTCCTTCTTCTCGGTTTTCTTTGGATGTAAATTTTGAAAGAGGCGGTCTTTCTTTTCGTTTTCGAAATGGGACGCTTATTTACGATAATGCCCCCCTCCACCGATTACTATTATTTTNAAAAAAAAAAAACAAATCGTAAACGCTTTCTCAAATGAAAAAATAAAAACTTGGCCCATGCAGGTCTCGAACCTGCGACCTTCGCGTTATTAGCACGACGCTCTAACCAACTGAGCTAATAGGCCAATTTGTTATATGATTGTTAATTATTTTATTATCAACTTTGTCAAATTAATCCTGTTCATCTCATTTATTTTTGAGAAATTCGCACAAAGATAGTTTACTATAAAAAAAAAAAAAAACTTACTCATAAATATTTTTAAATTAACTCTCATTGTCGTATTATATATCTAAAATTATTTAGATATATTATTTTTTAACAATTTCTAAAATACATCTCTCTGACACATCTCAAATTATTTTTTATATTACCACCACCTATAGTAGCCTACTACTACAATCTATCGTGATCCCAGTCTTGGTGGTACCTTTGTTCGATTGGGGTCAAAACTTTTCTATAATAGTAGAACTTATATTGTTGCCTCTTTTAGTCATTATAATCGATTTTTAACCAGTGACCAGAAAATTCTAACCGTAGTGGTCGAAACATTTTCGATCAGGATCGAGCCACTGTTAGACTATCAAATCTGGTCTAATATGGTTAGTCATCTTACTAGTGCTACTTCATTCACATTTAATTTTTTCCGACTTGGTCGAAAATTTTTAACTAGAGTCGAGTTGGGGTAATTTTAGAATTTCTATATTTTTATTAAATGAAAATTCTAATTTTGTAAACAATTTATAGGTTGCTTTAGGATATGAAAAAATATTAATAATTACTTACTAACTAAAATATTAAATCACAAATAATATGATAATTATGCAATATGAGGTTAATTAAGAATATGTAACTTGTAAAAATTATATTGGACAATAAAGAACTTTCATATTCTAAGATATGGGTCAATTTCTTACTTGAAGAATTGCCAAATTTATGCCAAGTTAACAAAAGACCAAAACCATGTCATCGAGAAAAAGGACCCACTTGTGATGAGATATCAACACTCAATTGGAGACATTTTTAGCCACTTATCAATACCAAATTGGAGAAAGAGCTCGAAGTGGGACATGTGGCAAAGAGAATTGGTGATTTTTTTTTTTATAAAAAAAGTGGAACTTAACCAATGACCAACACTTATTACAAATTTAAAAAAAAATAACATACACATATTTTAGTAAGATTTGAATCCATGACCTCTTCAAATCCACTTTAAAGTTTTGGACCAATTCAATTAGCTAGATTATCTACACTTCGATTAGCTCTCAAAGCTTACGAGGGCATTCTTTCTCTAAGTGACAAGTGTGAAGCCATTACATACCCAAAGTTATGCAAGTTGTGGCTGGTCATCATTAGGCTTGATATTCTCTATACTTGTAATGGGACGACCAAATTCAATAGAAAAAAAATATATTACTCGCATTTTGTCAGCTTTTCATCATTTCCTTTAACTCTCTCTCCCTCTTACTTGTTATCTCTCTCATGTTTCTTTTCCCATATTAAAATCTCGTTCATTCTCTCTGTCTTACTTCACGTTTTATCTCCATACATATATATACTAGTATGACGTGCGTAAATAAATGAATGAATAACTTTCTTAAGTTACAGCTGTTATAAGCAAATATCAATTTTAGTTCCCCTACTATAAAATAAAGATCCTTTTAAACTTTTTGACATATGCAATGAAGGATAACAATTTTTTTTTCTTTTTTGACAAATCTCGTGTATGTCAATAGAATATTATTGGATTGTCACCGCATAAAATCATGTTAGGCAGAAATACTATAACAATTAAATAGCATTAAATATAATTAATAACAAATAACACTTAGTAATTTTAAGGCATTCTAATAATAAGAATTACAATTTCATCTCCTCTTAAAATAAATTTCGTCCTTGAAATGTATAAAAAAGATTGGGATACTTTGCACACATATTCTCTCCTCGTTCCACGTCGTTTCCTCAATCGTATGATTCCTCTAGAGAACTTTAACTAGAGAAATAGTGTTGTTTCGCAACTCTCTAACTTTACGATCCAAAGTTTTTACTAGAACTTCCTCATAAAAAAGATCAATACAAAGTTCTTACAGTTTATAACTCAGAGCATGGGAAGGATCAAAAACATATTTCCTGAACATTGATACATATAATACATTATGCAGACTCGATAATGCAGGAGACAATGCTAATCTATATAAAAGATCACCCACTCGCTCTAGTATCTTAAAAGGTCTAATGAAATGAGAATTTAGTTTATCTTTCAATCTGAATCTCATTACTCCTCTCATAGGTGCTACTTTTAAAAAAGACCATATCTCCAACTGTAAATACCAAAGAAATCTCTCGAAATACTATTTTATTTTTATAAAAGATGCATTTAAGATGAACAAAATTTATGTATAAAATTGAAAATATTAAATACAGAATATAGCTGGCATCTTATACAATAATTTTACAAATAATTTCATAAAATATGCTTGTAATTTAAAATTTTGAAAATTAATACAAAAACAATAACCCAAAACTGATATCAACTCATATAAAAATTATATCTTATTACTTACCTATCAATTTGATATAAGACTTTCATACCAAATTTCTTAATATAATATTTTACCATACAAAATTAAAAGAAATCACAAAATACACTTAAAAATAATATTTATGTATTTTTATAATTTAAACACATAATCTGTCAATTTCATTTGTTATCTAACTAATGGGTATAAAATGATTTATTTCTTTTACTACACATATATTTGAATACTGAAACTCTTTAGTACATATTAATATATAGAAAAAAAATAGAAATTATTATTAGCTCAAAAAGTGACATTAACTAATTATTCAAAATTTACAACCATCCTCTTACAAAACTGTCAGCACTAAATTATTACAATATACACAAAATTTAGAAAATCATGAATAATAATCCATTAAGAAATGCCATCTTTAAATTTTACAGTGACCATATAACATATTCAGAAACATATCCTGTAAATATTAGACCGTGGAGAGCTCTATAAAAATAAAAAAAATCTAAAAGAAAAAAAATAGTGTTTATTAACATATTTTCAATACACTAACAACATGAAATTAAAATTTTATTATTATTTAATTAAAATACTATTAGTTATGAAATATTTTGAGACTAAACTAGACATCTCCAATAATATCCATGAAAAAGAAGAGTACGAAAATCAATTTTGAGCTATTTATGAAAATTCGTAGAATACTAAGAGCAGTTTTATGACAAAACAAAACATGAAATGTTTATACTAAGGAGTATTAAAATCACAAAATAATCTATAAACATTATATTTAATGACGTAAATAAAGTCAATTAAGACTCATCATCATACTAAAATAAATAAATAAATAATTATAAGAAGTATATATAGAGATTTTATCCGCAAATCAAATAATAGTGACAAAAAATAATAGTGACAAAAAATCTTGTAGTTATTAGACTTAGACTTTTCTTAGAAATTAAAAGTTTAAAGATAGAGAAATAAATGAAGGATGATGCTTAAAGAATTTTTTTCTATATTGAAGTTTAGAAAGAAGGGAAAGAGATAGAGGTAGCTAGAGTCTAGAGAAGAATAGAAACGTAAACATTAATATCAATATATTTATAATTGAAATCATATTAATTAAACTATATGTTTCTTTTTTTATTTTTATAAAATTACACAAGTAACACGTGGCAAATCCGTATTTTACTTGATATTTATTTTAACAAATATGTATATATATATATATAATTTCTATTTAAATATTGATATATATTATATTAAATTCAAAAATAAAACAATGGCATAAACGATTTTATTTTCACACAACACTTAAATTATATATATATATATTATAATTAAATATCATATAGTCAATTAACTATTAATAACATTAATAATAACAATTACTTATTTAAATACGTTCAAATAAATATATTAGATTATACTAATTATACATTTTTATTATTAGTAATGATATGGACACTAATATTTTACACACCTTTTTATTATGAGTAATGATATAGACACCGATATTTTACATCAAAAACTTACACCACACAAGGTGTTATTCATTCAACTATATTTGTTTTTGAAAATTGGATCACACCATTTAAAATTATGTAGCTAAAAATGATGCCACATCACTGGTGTAAATTTTTTGTGTAAGATTTTAATATCCTAATTTTTACCCTTTTATTAATTTAAGAATCTACAAAAATTTTAGTAGGCATGTAAGATAATTGGATTAGTAGTGTACTAGTAATAAAATGTAAAGTGATAAATAAAAATTCTCAATATATAGTAAATATAAATTTTATGTTAAATTTTTTTTTTATCAAAACACATATATACGCGTCAATCGAGTACTATTAGATATTATCACTATCACGACATAAAATCACGTTAAACACAAATATTATATAAATCAAATAATACTAAATATGGTTAATAGCAAATAACATTTAACATTATGGGATATTCTAATAACGAGTATTACAAATATAAAGGGAATATTCAATTCACAATCTCGTAGAGTAGACAATATGCTACAGAAGCATAAGTGGACATAAAAGTCAACGCCATTAATCATCCACCTAACATTTCGGTTTTTTCTTTCAAGTGACGATGCCGGTCCCGTATTTCTACTTCAATAATTTATACACTTCTCTAGTCTAGACAAGTCTTTCTCCATCTCTCGCCGCATTAATGATTTATGTCCCATATGAACAATAATTGAGATGCGCTACTTGGCACCATTCTCAGAATCTTGCTACAAAGTCTCACAAATGTGGACTTTATGGTCCATTTCACCCAATGATTTTGTCTTGGAGCCATTAGTCAACGTGTTTACAATATTATCATACTTTGTCTTGTATCTTTTTATTTTATGGGTTCTCAATATAATTGTGAGACTACAAAAACCAAGATATGTATTCAATGTTATTGGCATTAAACTTTTCATTTCGCATCTGAACTGAACGTCCAATTTTCTTTTCCTAAAAAATGAATCTGCATAGAATTAATTATAATGCTACCATAAACATGTTTTGGTTCATTTGGGTGCAAATCTTTCTTCTGTTTACTACTTCAGTCTTCTCCAGTCTTAAAGGAAATGAATCAGATAGGATCTCTTTACTCACCTTTAAGGCAAAAACAATCGATCCTTACGGGGTGATGAGTTCTTGGAATGAATCTCTACACTTTTGCGAGTGGCGAGGCATTACCTGTGGCAGTCGACACAAAAGGGTCACAATGTTGGAACTCCCATCATCCCAATTGAAAGGTACCATATCTTCTCACATCACGAATCTGAGCTTTCTTAGAATAATAAACCTCGAAAACAATAGCTTTAGCAATGAGATTCCTCCGGAAATAGGCTTGTTACGCCGTTTGCAAATAGTACGCCTTGATAATAATTCTTTGAGTGGCCTATTTCCAATCAACATCTCACGTTGCTCTAATGTTGAAGAACTAAGGCTAGGCTACAACAATCTCACAGGCAAAATCCCCAACGATTTCGGCTTCTTGTTATCCAAACTTGAAAAACTTCGTCTGACTAATAACAAATTAGAAGGGGAAATCCCAGCTTCTTTTGGGAATCTTTCTTCTATTGTTGAAATCTACATGGGAGGTAATAACTTTCGAGGAAGGATTCCAAGTAGTATTGGTCAGTTAAGTAAGTTGACTCGCCTTACATTAGGCCTAAACCATCTGACTGGTGAGATCCCTCCCTCAATATACAACCTTTCTTCTATTGAACTCTTGGCTGTTGAGTCAAACAAACTTGTCGGGTTTCTTCCTCCTGACTTGGGCTACACTACTCTTCCAAACATCAAATTCCTTATATTCCACCAAAACCAATTTAGTGGATCCATTCCTTTTTCAATCTCTAATGCTTCGAATCTTAGGTACTTTGAGATTGTCACTAATAAATTTACTGGAAAGGTGCCAGAATTGGGATTGCTCTCCAGTTTGCAGTATCTACTACTTGGAGATAACAATTTAGGATATGGTGAGGAAGGCGACCTGAATTTTCTTACTTCTCTTGTCAACTGCACAAATGTAGTATCGATAGGTATTCATGACAACAATTTCGGAGGAGAACTGCCCAAGTCTATAAGCAACTTGTCCACAAGTCTTTCCATTTTTGCGTCCGGAAGAAATCGGATTAGCGGATTCATTCCAACGGGTATAGGGAATCTCATCAACTTGATGGCATTATATTTAGAGTCGAACCAATTGACCGGACCTATACCAAGCACAATTGGTAAACTCCAAAACCTTAATGAACTCTATTTACATGAGAACAAGCTTTCAGGTATTATCCCATCTTGTTTGGGAAATTTGACATCACTGACTGATTTGGTTTTGATGTTAAACAACTTAGAGGGTGGCATTCCGCCAAGCCTTGGAGAATTAAAGAATCTCAATGTAATGGTTCTTTCTCAAAACATTCTTACTGGTCCCATACCAAAAGAAGTGATTGGTTTGTCATCGTTATCCCAAGCTTTAAATTTATCTGGTAACCTTTTGAATGGTTCCCTTGATACCGATGTTGGTAAATTGGTGAATCTTGGTTATCTAGACATTTCCAATAACAGGTTATATGGGAAAATTCCTGAAGCAATTGGTAGCTGCAGAATGTTGGAATATTTGTCTCTAGGGGGCAATTTATTTCAAGGGAGCATCCCCCAGTCTTTCAATTCTTTGAGAGCTATTCAGGTTATCGACGTTTCTAGCAACAACTTGTCTGGAAAAATTCCAAAATACTTGGGAGACTTTCAGTTTTTGGAGAAGCTTAATTTATCATTCAATAACTTCGAAGGGGAAGTCCCTACCATTGGAATCTTCGGAAATGTCAGCGGGTTTTCTATCACCGGAAACACACGAGTTATTTGTGGTGGCATATCTCAACTGAAATTGCCAAGATGCAGTGCCAATCAAAATGAAAGGCCTTTTCTATCTCATAGGTTGAAGCTTGGCCTCTTCCTTGGTTGTCCGCTCGTTGTTGTTGTTGCATTAATTATTGGATTGTTGGTCTTGCGACTACTTGTTCATCGGTCAAGGAAAAGAGTAAGAAGTAAGTCAGTTTTGGGAGCCTCATTCGGAAATTCATTCTGGCAAGTATCGTATGCTGATCTTCTTGAAGCAACAAATGGTTTTTCTTCAACAAATTTGATCGGTGCTGGAAGCTTTGGATGTGTATACAAGGGAATATTAAATCAACAAGGAAGAGAAGTAGCAGTTGCGGTGAAAGTACTAAATCTGCACAATCCAAGAGCGTCGAGAAGTTTCATTGCTGAATGCAAAGTCTTGAGTAGCATCAAGCATCGAAATCTTGTCAAAATTCTGACCGTCTCTTCTACCATAAATTTCCAAGCAAATGACTTCAAAGCTATAGTCTATGAGTTTTTGGCTAACGGTAGTTTGGAAGAGTGGTTATATCCAACTCCGAGTAATGTTCAGCCGGATCATGAGGTGCAAATAATAAGACATTTGAATCTTATTCAGAGGATAAATATTGCCATTGATGTGGCCAAAGCTCTCCATTATTTGCACAACCAATGTGCAATTTCAATAGTTCACAGTGATTTGAAGCCAAGTAACATTCTTTTGGATAGTGACATGATTGCTCGTGTTGGTGATTTCGGATTGGCAAGATTCCTTCCTAATCCTTCTCATCATCCAGTTTCTTCAAGCAGCTCTCTTGGTATAAAAGGCTCCATTGGCTATGCTGCTCCAGGTATATATATATATATATATATATATACACGTTTGGAAATATTTTCATCTTATTTTATTATTGCAGAGTTCTGTATATATTTCAAAGTATCAATTCTTTCTTTATTCATTGCGCTAAATAACTTAACGAAATTATAAACGATAATTTTAAATTGTAATATCTAATTCTGAAGACTGAAATAAAAAATTATCAATCACAGGCCGCTCGGGTCATCAAAAATTTTGTTACAATGATACGTACGTAAAACGAAACATCTATCTCTATCATTGTTGACTTTGTGAACATATTTTAAAACAAAACAAAAATATTATGTTTTCAAATAAAATAAATGGGAGCTAATACGGTAGGGATTTTTTTTTTATTCCTTATTGATATTGAATTCAATTTAATTTGACCATTAGATTTCAATCCAATGGTTATTAAAATAAATGCAATCATTTAATTCATATTAAAAATTATTACAATGTATTTAATTCTAACCATTGGATTGAAATTTAAAAGTCAAAATTGATTTTCCTATCAATAGAGAATAAAGAAGTCCCTATTGAATTAGTTTCCAATATAGATATATATATATATTGGACTATAATCTAGTAGGTATTTTTTTTTTACCTATCTATAGGTATTTTTTTTAGCCGTTGGATCATCATCTAACGATTACCATGATTTGAGTAGTTAAAAAAGAATAATAATAATAATAATAATAAATACATATTATTTAATGATCTTTCTCTCTACTTTTTTTACCATGAAAATACGTACATGAGAATTTTAATTGAGCAAAACAATACATATAGATAAAAGAAAAAAAATATTTACTAGATTGGTGCCCATATATATTTTAGAAAATATATATAAGTTCTCAATCCAGTTGGTATTATTTTTTTTAACCTATCCATAATTTTTTTTAGTCGTTGGATTATTGATCTAACTGCTATCATAATTTAAGTATAATTAATCAAAAAAGAATAATAGAAATAAATACTCATTATTTAATAATTTTCTCTCTCTATATATTACCATAAAAAGACGTGCGTGTCTAATTTAAATGGCCAAAGTAATACCTGTATATAAGTAAAAAAATAAAAACAAATACCTACTGGATTAGTATCTATATATATATATATATGCTTAGCAAATACACCTTTTTAAAGTATGTTTTAGAAAATGCATCCCTCTCAAAAGTTTTTTATTAAATACCCCTTATGTTTAAATATTTTTATAAATATAGAAATATCCTTAGCACTTATCCCGTCAAATATCTCGATCTAGTTAGATAGGGAGATCGAGTTGTTCGACACATTTGTCTAGTGCTCTCGATACCCTAGCTCAACACTCAAATTCTTTTTTTTTTTTTTTTTAATTTTTTTGGTCGAGTTACTCTATACTTTGACTATCGTTAAGTCTTTTTATACCTCTATTTTTTAAAAAATGTGTATTTACTTAATTATTATTGAGATGGGTGCATTTTCAAAAATTTGCCATGAATATATATGTTTGTTAGTTAAACAAATCACTATTTGATTGCAAAAACACAGCTTTGCTTTGAAAGGTTAATCAAATTTCTTATTGTTGCTTGCTTTGACTCCCAAAGGTGCATTAGAAAAGCCAATGCGTGGCTATATCTTGTGGGATCCTTAAGTAGCCGCATGTGTTTTGCATCTTACATATCCTATGGTTTTTTAGTTTTAAATATGAACAACCTCTTTTCATATCTTGTTTATGCACAGCTTGCTTTAATTTTATATGGATTTCACTAACATTACATATTTTATATATTGCTTCTTGTAAATAATTACCTAAACGAAGTTTTTCCGGCATAAAATTACTTTCACTATTTGACAAAGTTCATACGGCATAGATGGAAATTTACTAAAGCTATTTTGTGTACAATCAAATAGAATACGGCATGGGAAGTGAGGTGTCAACATATGGCGACGTATATAGCTATGGAATCTTGTTGTTGGAGATGTTTACAGGGAAGAGGCCCATAGATAACATGTTCAAAGATGATATAACGCTACACAATTTTGTTCAAACAGCTTTGCCTGAACATGTGGAAGAGATTCTGGATCCTGTCCTTATTCAAGGAGATAGCAGTCCTGCTAGTACCCAAAAATATGAAATCCAAGCTAAGATAAGTCAAAATCAAAACATTCAACCATGCCTTGTTTCTATTTTTAGAATTGGACTCAAGTGCTCTGAACGACAACCAGGACAAAGAATGGACATTAACGATGTTGTTACTGAACTATGTGATTTAAGGGACATCCTTCTTGGAACAAACGTAATTCGTATGTAGAGAGTGTGTAGTGAACCATATTATAATAATAAGGTTTAATCCGTACGTGAAAAGTGTGTACTGAATCATGTTTGATTTTAGAGATCTCTTTGAAATGATTAAATTATTTCGTAATATCATAGTGTACTCTTCCTATTTCCTCTAGGTGTGAGGTTGATGTCTTTTCTTTTTTTGTTCGTACATGTTCGGAAGTTTGGCAAAGCTTTATGTAATGTGTGTTGCAAAGTGAGCACTTTGATTATGACGTTGGCTTTATTTTTGTCGTTTTATAATTATTATCTTTTTGCAAAGTTGTCACTTTTATGTGCAATTTGAGCACTCCTACTAAAACGACCTCATGCAAATTTGCCAGATAACTGCTTTTATCTTTTTGTACAGCTAAGGGAGTCTTTTCTTTTGCTTTAATAGAGTTCTTCATTGAGCTTTTCTAGTACAAAAATTTCTAGATATAGAGAGAGAGAAAGGGATTTTTTTATTACATCTTGTTTTTTCATCAAAGCTTGAGAGATTCAAGCTACGGTCAAGAGAGAGATCCTCTTCTCTTGTACATGCTCAAAGGGAATTCAAGTAGTAGCAACTGACAGGGATTCTCAGCTAATTGAGTTAAGGGGAGCCTAAGCTGTTTCAGAGCCGAGTTGGAGGCTTAGGTCCTTCGGATCCTCATCAACCAAGGAAGATTTACAAGTGACTACATTCAAATAGAAAAGGAGTTTCTTTTTTTTACATATAAGCCCTTTACGTGTAATCTGATCTTTGATTGAGTTGGTGGATTTAATTTTACCTAGACTTGGTTCCTTGGATGTTGACTAAGAGAAATCTTAGTTGAACTAAGTAAAATTTTCTTGTGTTGATTTTTACTCCTTCATGCTTGTTCTTTTTCAAATCTAATTGTTATTATTTTTAATAGGGTAAATTGTGTTTATAGTTCTTGTTTAGTCTTTGTTGATATCTGATATTTAGTTTTACGCTGATATCAGGCTGCGTTGATATATGGACTGCTTGGTGTGAGTACAGAATTTTTCCTTGTACTATTAATTGTGCTGATGATTGTTTTTCTTATAGTAATTTCAAGTTTAGGATGTTATATTGTCAAGTTTTGGTTATATGACTGGTGCTCCATTAATGAACTATCATGTCATGTTGCTCCATTGAAAATTTCTAATCTGTAATTTGTAATCTCACTGTTGTTTGTGCATTCAATTTCTTTATATAATACAGGTTTTGTTTCGTTTGTGCTTTGTTCATAAATTTGCCAAAATGGGGGAGATTATATTATAAGGAATTTTAGCAAGCCTTATGTAACTTGAAGCAGAGTATTCACTATGTGTTGGAAATCCAAAGTGAAGTACGCTATGAATATTAGGTCTCTCTAGACTAATTAATATCAAGCCTGCACCAGCTTCGTTTTAATTTGATAATCCATCCATGTAAAGTTTCCAAAATTTCGACGAATCCAAAGTAGATTTTTCGATCATTTCTGTAGAAAGATTGACATCATAAGTGAACTCTGCGATGAAATGTATGAGAGCTTGACCTTTGATCTCAGTGTGGTGTCAAAAATTGATGTTGAATTGGCTTAACTCAATATCTCACTTAAGTAATTGATTTGGCACTTCAGACTTCTAAAAGACACCAACTTCTCTATCTTCGGATATCTAGTTTCTGTATAGAGTAATCTTTGATAGAGTGGAAGAGATCTCAAGTGTTTCTTTAGGTCTTAGAAAGCTTGCTCGTATTTCTTAGTCCAATCAAATTTCTTCGAACCCTTCAGTACTTTTATGAACAATTGACATTTATTAGTCGATCTAGATACAAATTGCCTTAACATGGTTACCCTTCCTGCTAAACTCTGCATTCAGCTTGTGAAGAGATTGCATGCCAATTAATGCTTGAATCTTTTGTAGGTTTGCTTCAATTCCTCGCTGATTAATCGTAAACCTAAGGAACTTCTGGATCTTACTCCAAACGCACATTTATGGGGGTTTAACTTTATCTAGTACTTCTGAAGAATCTTGAATATTTTGTCAAAATGTGCGATATGATGCACTACTTCTCTTGACTTTATCAACATGTCGTCTGTATAAACTTCCAGTATCTTACCAATTTGCTTTGCGAATATCATATTAATAAGACGTTGGTAAGTTACTCCTAAGTTGATAAATCCGAACAATATCTTCTTATAACAATATAACCCTCGATTTATAATGAATAAGGTATGTTCTTCATCAAGCTTGTACATTGGAATTTGGTGAAAGCAAGAATATGCGTCCATAAAGCTCAATAGTTTGTGAACTAACGTCGTATCTATAAGTTGGTCAATGCTTAGGAGTAGAAAATTGTCCAGCATGTTTTGTTAAGATCTATAAAGTCTAGACATGTTCTCCACATCTCGTTAGGCTTTTTCACCAAAAATAGGTTTACGAGACAATTCAGATAGAAAGATTCTCTGATAAAGATGATCTTGAGCAACTTTCCTACCTCTTCTTTCAATACGACGTCACGTTCTAGATCTATCGCTCTTCTCATTTTTCACACTAGCTTCTTTCTCATATTGATATTGAGGTAATGACATATGACATTCAGATTAATACCAACCATATCTGAATATTACCATACGAAGATATCCAAATTTTCTTTTAGAAATGCGATCGACACCACTTATATAGGCTATTGAAGTTTTACTATGATTATTAATACCTTCAATTGGAAAATCTTCCAAGTCCTCGATTGGTCCAATTTTGACTTCTTCATTGATCTCTCGTGGATCAAGGTCCTTGATTGACGCTTCCTTTTGATGCTGGACCATCATAGTGCTAGGTGTTGCCTCTTCAAAGAATTATTTTTAACAAGATCGCGCATCATATTGGTTGCCTTACTTTATTTGCTCTGGCCTCTTAAATCGCTCATATTGATTAGTGACAGCATAGATGTGATCAATGGATACAATCAGCTTAGTGTAGTTATTGAATTGTAACTTAGGAAGGAGCATAAGAAGGATGATTGTCACTCTTTTAAGGTAATAAACTCAACATCCAAGTATTGTGTTATTAATTGAGGATTTTTAGGGTTAATTTATTATTTAGGATTTAGAATTCTTTAAGCATCTATTTATTATAGTCATTATTCTGGGAATGACCTATATTTTAAGTGATTCATTTCGTCGTAAGTTTTAAAATAAGACCAAAATTACATGATTAGGATACGCGGATTAAAAGTTATAGATTTTTGAGTTGTGGTCTAATATAGTAAAACGCAGCAGAGGTTATGACTGACTTTTCAGGGATTTTTGTTGGTCTAATAGGGTCATATTTGATATGGTTGAAAAGTTTATTCTAACAGTATATAATTTGTCAAAAACAGACTTAAAACCACTACAAATTTGGAAAAATTTTATAACTCTCTACATTTAGAACAAAATATGACAGCGACTTGTTTAGTTGCGTGGGGCTTATATATGGACCCCATAGACATATTCTTGACACTTTTAGGACTTCCATCATTTGTAAAAGTCATTCACTAAGTTTTATAATTTTTAGATTTTAATTGGAATTGTTATGAGTTTACGATATCAAAGTTATGCAAAATAGTGTAATGAATATATTGAGTGTGCATGGGTAGGGGATAGATATTTTTCTAATTTAATGATTGTGTATAATTCTTATTATGATAATAGATGTTTTAGAGATCATGTTGATTATTTTGGTTAAAGAAAAAATGAGCGAGGTAAATAATCTTTGATATTTTCTAGTAGTTTTTCTTATCTAAAAATTTAATATTTTATTGTTTCTAATGAGCTCATGTTTATAAAGTATTTTCTTAGATAATATGATTTCGAGTGAAACTATACTTTTGCAAAATAAATTTATCTATTGAAAGAACATTATTTTACTGAAACAATCACTTTTTTCTAAAAAGTATTATGAGTTTATTTGATAGTTATTTGTACCATAATATGGATCAAGTATATCAAATAGTTATTGAGAATTGTTTTATGAAAATTGTTTTGGAATGATTACATGATGTAATGAGAAAAGTAAAACTATTTACGAATTGTTATTGTGTATGAATGTGTTTTGAAACTCTTTTCAGTGACTATATAACGTGGACTCATTCTGTAGGGGTTATATGTGGACAGTTGTATTGGATGTAGACCTATCTACAGGAGTTAAATGTGGTAAATGTGGACATAGCTATAAGAGTCAAGTGTAGTAAATGTGGACTTAGCTACATAGGTCAAATGTAATAAATATGGACCTGCTTATGCTTACAAGGGTTAAGTGTAGTAAATGTGAACCTAGTCAAAGGAGTTAAATGTGGTCATAATTGCCAAAAACTCTTGAGAAGTACTTTAAAAGTGTTAATAATTATTGAATGAGACTAAAATGAAAGATTTTGAAAACATGCTTCATTATTTTGTTAAATTGATTTTCCAAACAATCTCATTTGATTATCTTGAAAAGTATTAAGTTTTGAAATCAATTTAATTCTGAAAAATATTTCTAATCTTTTCAAATGTATATATACTTGATCTAACTAGGTAAGTTTATTGATTACTTACTAGGCTATCAAATTCACTATTTTATTTTCCCATTCTCAGATTTTTGAGGATCATCAATAAATAAGTTATCAAGGAGAAATTGTTAAATAGTACTTAAGATGCTTTGATATTCAGAAATTAGTATGAGAGATGTTTGTTGTATCTTATGGAGATATTATAGAGATATTGTAAGGATTCGAAAGATTAATTAGTATGAATCTATTCATTATAGCTTTTCATTTATAATATATATTTTGAATATTTAGAGATTAATTCTTCTTTATTTTTTTTTATTTTTTTTTAGATTATAAATAAATATTTGTGCTTATAAGTACGCGGCACATGTACTCAGGAGTGAGACGTGATATGGAGAGAGAATATATTATTACCATACGTAGAAAGTGTACATTTACAAGTGTGAATCAGCCGTATATTATAGGCACAAAAAAGATAAGGGTGCCGCCTCTTGCATGAGTTGAGGCATTGAGTATTTGACACCTTTGTAATCCAAGTTTCACAGGAGAGGACACACGTCCAAGCTTGAAGTGGCAGGAGTTACCCAATTTTGACATGTGGCATCATTATATTGGCTACAATAGTAATATTTGCTTAGTTGCTTTCAATTTGGTACTGACTAGAGGCCAGAAAAATGCTTCTAACTGACCATATTGCATTATTATCACAATATTTCATGACTTAATATTTTACGCGGTGCTTGGTAAGGCTTTCATTTTTTTGTTTTTTAAATACAAAATCAAAAGTACTTTTTTTTTAGTTTGTTTTTTGATTTTCAAAACTAAAAATATATTTGATAACTAATGTTTTTGCATTTTTTAAAATAAAAAATAAAATATATATTTGATAACAAGTACTTTTTATTTTTAAAAGTGAAAATCGAAAGGGAGAGCAATATGAGAAAAATGGCACATAGAATAAGGAGAGAGAAAAAGGTGGTATTCATCTTAATAAATTTCAAAAATGGTATTTTTAGAAATAAAATTTTAAAACCTGATATTTTTTTTGAATAAATTGGGAAGTTTTTAAAAATTGTTTTACCATTTTTAATAGTTTATTTCGAAAAGTACCGCTTTTAAAAATATTTAGAAAAATACCACTTTTGTTAAGGACTAGAGCTAATGACAAGAGAGATAGTGATGAGAGAGAAAGTTTTGAGAGAAATAGTGATATGAGTCTAAATATGTTTAAATTTTGATACTAGCCTTTCTAAAAAATTGTTTAATGTTTTTTAAAGAAATTTTTTTTTTAATAAGTATTACCAAACGAGCTATTAATTAGTAACTAATTATAAAACTCTTATCACACCCCAAAACAACCGATAAACCAAAGGGTTTCCAACACTTCTAACTACCAAAACAAAAAATAATTACAAAAATATGGTGGGTTAGATTTTTTTTTTCCCAATTTCTCTATCTTTTTTAGAAAAATACTACTTTTAAAATGATTATTAATTACTAATGTTGGAATATTGGTTACTAATTACCAGTTATAAATATCTTTACTAGTTACTAGTACTTAAAAGCTGATAATCGGTTATTAGTTACTTTTTTAGAAATTGATATTTTGTAAAAACCTTTTTAAAATTGTTATTTTTCTAAAACAAAACAATATCAGATCTAGAAAGGGCTTTTTAGCCTAACGGCTGAATTTTATATCAAAGTTTGCAAAATGATCAATTGTTAGACACGGTTAGAAAATGGACAAAATTTAAAAATTATTTAAAAAATGACTATTTTTCATACCTAAATATCAAAAATATATTGATTTATTTTTTGAAAATTAATTTACTTTATAAAAAGTAGATCAACAAAAAGATCGGCCATTTGTCAAAATAAAATTTTAAAATGGTCATTTATTAAATAGATGTAAAAATATGGTCATTTTTAAATTGATATGGAAACAAGGTCATATCTTATAAATACTTAAAAAAAAACTAAGTCTACCCTATATTTTCAATTCTTTTTTAAAATCGTCGTAGGAGGACTAATTTTCACTAAACCAAATCAAAAAGAAAAAAAGAATAAAAATTATGAATAAGACTCTGTCTTATTATTTTTCATCTCATAATTACTTCAGTGTACACATTTTTTATAATTCTCTCTTTGCTCTCACCTTGAGACATAGAGGAATTCTTATAATTCTTCAAAAAAAATAGTGAAGAACAATGAACGCAAGTTCATTTTTTTTAGATTGAACTACTATAAAGTTCTTATTTCTTTATTTTATATTATTATTTAATTCATTTTCACGCACAAACTACATATTATAATTTATCAAATTCATTATTGACAAAACTTCCATCAACTTATCAAATTCATTATTGACAAAACTTCCATCAACGACAATAGATGGTGCGTAGTCTTGTTCTATCCAATATGGAAATGCAGTAAAACTAGCAAAACGTGCCTTTGCCCTATGGCCACCTTTTTGAACGCTTGTTATTCTCAGGTAAGTGGGGGTGCTCCCACCTTACACATCCACCACTGGGAGAAAAGCGATATCATCATAACAAGACCAAATTGGTCGACTGAAACCATTGCACAAGGAAAAAAAAAAAAAACCAGCTTCAATGTGCATCTCGAAAGAAAAAAGAAAGAAAAATAACAATAGAAGAGAAAAGAAAACTCCGTAGTGTAAAATTCAACCCCATAATGCATTCTCGATACCCCAAAGAAGAAACAAGTTAAAAACTAGAAAAAGAAAAAGCTCTCAGCTGCTTAGCATTAAGTCAGCTTTAATCATTTTGGTGCCTTTACGCCATGACCACGACTTAGAGGGTGACTTGGGCAGCGGTGGAAGCAACACAGCCTTGCGGCAGAGACCAAAAGGCCACCCTTCACAGTGACGGAACTCTTGAATTATAGAACGCCTCTGAAACTCTTTCAAGTCAAGCCCATTGAAGCTTGAACAACGAGAAAAGCTTGTCTTGACTGAAAGAAATACGTCTCTACTTGTACCACTTGAACAGCAAGAAAAACAACTTTTCACCGATAGATACTCTTCTCTTTCGTGATCTTCATCTTCTCCATTGTCTTCTTGTTCTAGTCATTTTTGGCTTACGTACAATTCTCTGGTTATTGGAGAGTAGTGGACCCAAGAAAAGCTATCTGAGCTCAAAAGGATTGGCTTTACTCTCAACTTTTTCTAATTCATCTTTAAAATTGGAATTTTTAAAATTAATTTTTTTAAAATAATATTTTTCTAAATTAATCAAACATCAAAATTTGTTATTTAGTTAAAAATATGAAACATACCTGCCAATCCTGCTCTAACAAAAAATAAAACACCAAACATGGAATATTATTGAATTATAATCTTATCTCATCCGATCCAATCTAATCCTTTAAAATAGTTCAATTCTATCCTATCCGATCCAATCTAATCCTTTAAAATAGTTCAATTCTATCCTATCCTGCGTTTCTATAACGTATTCTCAAATAATACACATGCGACAAGGGCATTGCTATTCCACTTATATCCCTCACAATGAATAATAGTTTGATAAATTAGCAATACAAAGATAACACTTATAAAACATCTTACAAGCTCACCTTGATGACAAAAGATTTTGAACTTGGCATCACGGGCGCCAAGGCCGCAGGCCGGTAGTAGTCCGTATATCAAAATTTGTTTAAAAGAAAAACATGTATGGCAGCATAACCCAATGCCTTTCTCCTTCTACTCCCCCCAAAATATACATAAACCAAAGGAGAGCATGATACGGAATTCAGTGAAGCTTTACTTCACCTTGTTCTTGTTAGAGCTCCAAAAGTATGCAGATGTGGAAGCTCAAAGTGTTCCAATTTTGTTGACGGAACACATTATGCACTGATGACACCGGAGACCCATGGCACGATAAAGGGTGCAGTTGGATGGGAGTTTCTGTACGACTCGGGATATTTGTCCTTGAAATTTAGTTTTGGCTTTTCTGCCTGCATATTGATAGTTTTAGAAAAAGAGACATGTTAGAGTGGAGTGGATCCAGAGAACAGGTAAATCAACTTTGGTTTGCAAGAATGCTCAAATATATTGAAACAAACAATAAAAGAATAACTTCTTGGTTCTTACGTATTTCAGCCAGCACTCTTGCTGTTTATGTTGATAGATATCTGGAGAATAGCACCCCTCCTCCGACGGACAATAAACCCATATGTTACATTTCTTCTCGCCAGGCTTGGCACGTTTAGCTTGATCTAAGCAAGCCTGACAGCAGTCAGCGGCGCTTTCTCTGTGGAAGGTAAGCCCCCATCTCACAGCTGCACCATCATAATCTGTATGAAGTTCAGCATGACATTCAGCTGGAACTGGTCTCCCGGGCAAAATGTCATCCTCTGGAGAAAGAGTACAGCATCAACAATTAGAACAAACATCCACCAGCCATCAGTTCTAGCAAACAAATATATTACCTTTCTACAAAAACATATAAACTGGAGTAATTTCTTTGGGTTAGGAGCGGTTGAAAAAGATCATTATTACTATAGAAATTAATAAGTTACCTGATTCTTCTTCACCTTCAGGTTTATCATTGTGTTCCCGGTTAATAATTTCAGGAGGTATCCAAAGGCCAATTTCTTTGCACAGCACAGCCCAATTGGACTCCAAAGCTCTTGCTAGCATATCTACAAGTAAAGGATACACAACAAAATGTTTAAGATCGCCAATTCATGGAATAAAGAAATGTAGATAAAATCATGTTCAAAGAAAAAGCATGTTGAGAAATGAAGGGCATACCCGCTTCCTGACGGGGAATCGTTAAATCCACAGTACCTCTCTCAAGGGCCAACTGCTTAGTTTCATTCAGTTTTTCCTTACGCCATCCTTCAACCGCTTCTATTATTAACAAAAGATAAATAAACTTGAATAATCAAGAATTTGTAAAAGTTGTTACTTAGCTTCTTACATCAAAATATTGGTTATCTAAATTATTACCAGCTGATAATGCTACCTCGACCAATGACATAACAATAATTGTCCCAGAAATGAATGCATTGCTTCTCATGTAAACTTCAAAATAAAGAATATTCTTACACTAGGGAACAAAATTTTTAAGCGGGAGGGTCAAAAATTCATAGACTTACCAGCTTGTAGACACTCAAAACAAACAACTTAAGTAGCCTACTGCCTATTAGCAATATAAAATTAGCCTAGCTGATTTCTGTGACAGCTTTATGATATGTAATTGATTCTTATGATCACTTTAGCAACGCCAACTTAACAGTTGGTTATTGTAAGATCATGTAATATCTAATATCCCCATATAGCAAAATTATGTCCAATATTTGCGCATATTCTTCAAAAGAAATCCAAAACAATAATAAAATTTTAGTAATTGTTGAGAAATATCCAATAGAACTACTTTGTTTTTTCCTTCTCTTAAACAAGGAGAATCATATGTGACACTACAGAGCCTGTGCAGATCTCCAGTTCTTTTAATTTGCTCCCTAAATCACCATCTCTAATCATTATCAGCTCTATACTATGAACCTTTTCCCATTAATTGGATTTTCAGTCAAGCCTTTAACTTCCACATTTCTGTAACATTCAATTGTGGCCTACCTTTCTTGATCAATCTAAGCACAACAAATACCATTTCATTCCAATATTCAATATGGATTTCATTCCAGTTGTTTCCAATAAATTTTGTGATTCTAGCTTTATATGAGCTCCACTACAGCAAAAATACGGGAAAAATAAAAAAATAAAAAAAAAAGAGCAAGAAGACTCCACAAGGATCCACCACGGAAAATGATCCACAAGGATCCAACAAAGCAAAATTTGAGAAACAAGTCCCATCAAATCCATTGAAGTGGCGTTGTGAGTGTCAAAGTGACAAAAATTTTAGTGCATTTGCATCCAAGGAGATTGCAGTGACAATGGGAATTATTGCAATAATATGAACATAGAACCTGTATTAGTGCCAGTTCCAAATTAGGTAGAGCGAAAATGCATATATCAAGAAAACAAAGACACTATCTTTCACAAAACCTTACACATAAGTAGAAAAATGCTCACCTCTCTGCTCACTAATATTGGCATTGGCACCCAAAGTTTTCAATCTCTGAATAACGTCTTCGGTTAAACTTTGTTTCAAATGCTGGGGCAGTTCACTGCCAATTACTTCACTCGAAAGCTCATTCTCAAACTTTTTTACCTTTTTGTTAAAAGACCACAGGAGGGAAGAAAAGTCTCAAACTATGCACATTCCCAATAAGTTCAATCCATTACAGATCTATACGTAAAAAAATCCCCAATAGCCGAACAAGTCTTACCAATTTGACAAGCTCCACTGGTTCGGCATCTCTGCGAATCCAAAGTGATTCTTCCATTTTCCTAATCTGATCTGGGGTGTACTTAACAACTACAAAAAAGAAAAAAAAATTGTCGTTAATCAAACAAGCATATTTAGCAGTGAAGAATACCAGAAATTGCAAATGGGTTTTAATAAACAAGCATTTAGCATTTAAGAACACCAGGAACCGCAAATGGGTTTTGATCGAACAATCATTTAGCAATGAAGAACATCAGCAAATGAGTTTTCACAGATTGGCCCAAAAGAGCAAAATATATATAGGGTTTTGGGTAGGTGGAAGTGAAATCGAGAAACCCAATAACGGATACTTAAAATTAAGAAGAAGAAAGAGTTAAAAAAAGGCATGCAGAGACATACCTGTACGTGAATAGGTATCGGGGTAGATGTATAGAGAAGCGTAGAGGGAGCGAAGAACGAAAAGAGCAACAAGAATGTTGAAGAGGCAAACTATGAGAGTGGTCCTCTTGTACGAACATCCCCATTTCCCTACCCTCCCTTGAGTTCCCCAATACTCTCCTCCCCTAGCCATCTCCCTCTCCTTTCTCCCTCATCCCACCATCTCAGATCAATCAGATATAGATATCAACAAAAGCACCGAGCTAAGCCAGCTTCACTCGACAACCCCACCAAGAAGAACAGCACCCTAAAGAAGCAGATTTCGAGTTTCCCCTGTAACTATATACTAGTTTGAGCACGTGCCTAGGCAGGTGTTCAGTGTTTTTTTTTTTGGCAATTTTTTTTTTTTTAAAGAAGTGTAATTAATTATCTTTATTTATTATAAATTAAAAAAAAATACTTATTATTATTTAATTCTCACCCTACTTCGATCAGGGATGATAGGCTTTCATGCCTATCCCTCGTGTCACTCGAATCTAAAATCAAAATCTTAGTTAATAAATGCTCTTACTACGTAGACCAACCCACTTCGTCAGAATTTTTTTTTGCACTTAAACTCTTTCGAAAGCTGAAAAGGCAATATATGTAATCAATGGATTAAATAATATCAAATATTAACTAAAGTTGGATAAAAGATCACCCAAAAATTAAAAAGGCAATATATGTAATCAATGGATTAAATAATATCAAATATTAACTAAAGTTCGGATAAAAGATCACCCAAAAATTAAAAAAATATTTGTCAGAATTTTTTTTTGCACTTAAACTCTTTCGAAAGCTGAAAAGACAATATATGTAATCAATGGATTAAATAATATCAAATATTAACTAAAGTTAGATAAAAGATCACCCAAAAATTAAAAAAATATTTATAAAAAAAGTAGAATAAAAAAAATTGATAAACTTTAGACATTACAAGACTAAATTTATTTCCATAGAATAAGACTCGTGGCAAACACGTCTAAAAGATAGTAACATGTGCATCCACAATCTGTGGAAAACACAATTGACTCTCATGTTAAACCATCATGTATACCATTAATATTAAGAATAAATATTAAATCTATTTAGGTTTTATATAAATACATACACACATATATAAAAATCTAAGTTCGATTGTATGCAAAATCTTCTATCAATTTCTATCAGTATTCTTGGCCATTTGCTTCTATGTTGATAAATGAGGAAAAAAGGAAAAGAAAAGAAAAAATTACTATTTACAAAATTACAATTAACATATATCCTAAAGAGAAGCAACTTTCTACAATTGCTTGCAATTGTTATTTCATTGCTCTATTTCGTTCCTTGTAGCTTGATCTGACCATTACAATATTACATCTCATTTTTCTTACTCAACCACACAACAGATAAATCTCCACCACCAAACTTCAAATCAGAAGTAAATTCCACATTTAGCATCTCAATCTTAAAACCTGCCACAAAATTATGCACTCCGACTATGCTCTTTAAATTCAAATACGTGTACAATTGTATGCATCTTTAAGTAACCAATCCAAACTCTTGAACATTAGAACATTTTATCAAATTGGATTTTAAGAAAACGAAAAAAGTCATATTCAAGCTTTTGAAAAAATTGTGATCTCAGATTCTTTAGAATCATTATTAGCATAGGTATAACAAAGAGGAGGGAAAAAAAATCTACACAATAAAGCGAACTATGGGGCAAGTGTCCTCTCAAGAGGGAAAAAAATTCTCCCAACGAACTTTTAGTTTTAGGCATATAGAGTGACCTATTAAAAAGTTACTTTAAACCAATGAATACATATTCAAGAATTCTATCAAACACCTTAAGCGTGCAAAGCCTCTATCTACCTTCCTCATCCAAGCTTAAGAATACTAACATTGATCTCAACACTGTAAAACACCATCACCAACAACAAGGATATAATGAATGTATAGCTTTTGGCAACTATTTTAGCAGCCAAAAAAAAAAAAAAACCATTAATCCCATAAATCTTCTTCTCATATTAGGTTCAGAAAATTTTACCTCTTTTAACTATGGTTAAACTCGGCATGGATGCATTGAACTTTGCTGCTCAAAACACCATAAGAAAAGCAAAGCTGAGATTAGAAGGTTAATAGACAGTAATAGGGAAAACAAATATTTCAAAATTTACGAATCAAGAAAATAAGCTAACTTCGATAAGAAGAGTAAAGCTTTATAATCAACTGAGCGTATAACATCCTCCTATTATTTCTCCCTAATAACATTAATATATTTGCACATGACCAATATAATATAAAAGGAATCATAGAAATTTTGAAGTTATCACCCCAAAAACCAAGACCAGATAAAAACTAATCATAAGAATATTCAAAGATTCTATAGTGTGCATTCTTTCATAGTATTATGCGTATTCCACAATTCTCTTCCAAGATATGAAACTTTCTCCACTATTGCCCATAGAACTGCACAAAAGAACAACCTAACAACAAATTTTGATAATGAAAATGAAAAGAAAGAAGAAGATAGATCTGTAAGATCCAAAAGAGATGTGACTCTAGTTTCGTAACCAATATAGGAGTAAGATTTTGATAATAAATATACAGGACATATGATTTATTCGACAGAAACAAGTAGTACTAATATCCCACTCAAGCAAGTAGGAAGCATAAAACAGAGGAAGTAATGGAATATGAGACGAGATAATGACATGTTCTTTTCCACAAATCAACACATGTAATGAACCCCATCATCAAATCGTAAATCACACACGGAATTATGCATCAAAAATTATCATAGAAGGTCCAAAATAATCTTTTTTCCAAGCTTAACAGAATTGTAAAAAGATAACCCCCAGTACAAGAAGCATAATCAAGGAATACGGATATTGAGGAAGAATAAAAGCGCAATAAAAGTTGACTTTGTAAAAATAACACACACAAAAACTGTACTAAACTATAAATCGATTGAGAATTATGACTATACATGTTGTACCTACAAACAACCCATGCAAACGCACATCGGAAATGAATAGCAACAAAATACATGAAATTACCCAAATACAAATCCAATTATGCTCATAAACACCATCCAAGAATATATGAAATGAAATGAACATTATAACAAAAAAAGATATATATATATAAATACCAGTCGTCTTGGTTTTTTAATCGACCTCGGAACTCCAAAGAGTTCATGCAACAGACACAGATCCACTCCTCAGCTCCCTCTTTTGTGTCCTCCCAACTTTCCTTTTCTTCTTCAATCTCCCAATTTCGATTTAGAGTTTATACGAAGAAAAGAAGATTGTGATTCAGGGCTTTCAAAAGCTTGGTGAAGAGTAAAAAACGAAATGATTGATAATAACGAGCTATGGTTTCTTTGTTTGTTTGTTTGTTTTTTTTTCAACGTTTTTAGTGACCGTTAATTAGTAGAACACATAATAATGGTTTAGTTTATCTTTTAATTATAGTTGAATCTAATTTATTAATTAAATCATTTAATAATAAATAAATATATAATTATAATTTTGGACACTGATATTTTATAATATTACTAATTAAGAAGAAGGATGACGGTGCTGCCCTTGATCAAGCGGCTTGCTCTCTTCAAGTGTTGTTAACGTGCGCTTGGGGGTGCGATGCTCCGTCTATTTTCTTTTTTGATTATTTTTTGTTTTTCCAAGTTTTCCATTATTGTTATAGTACTTTTTGAAAAAGAAGTGTCACCGGACCAAAGCGAAAAAGAAATCTTTTGGTGCATTGCATACAAAGGAAATAATGGGGAGTGTTTAACCAACCACTTACTCCAATTCCATGATTAATGCGGCTTTTTTTTTTTTTTTTTTAAATGTCCCTATGTGAAATTAATTTTATGAAAATGAATGGCAATTGGTGACAATGGCGTTGCTAAACTTACTATTTTTATAAGTTAAGTGTTAGTTTTCAAAAAATTGTAACTTAATTTATACTTTTTGTCTAATTTTGGTGACTGCATCATTTAAATTTAAGTTTAGGATATGATATAATGTGATATTGATTTATGAGCTGAAGATAAATCAAAACACAAAAATTAGACACACATAGTTATTGTTATAGCATATAATGGCATAGGAAATAAAGTAAAATTGTTTCTTCCTTTTGAGGCTGTAAAAAAGAAAAAATATTAATTGATGAGAAAAAGAGAGAAAATAATTTAGGAGAATTGTTATAAAATAATTAAGTGAGGGGGAGATAAATACACATTTAGTTTGTTTTCTTTTTCCTAATGTCTTGTCCCACCGTATTTTTTTAGTAAAAATTTTAATAGTAGTTGTAGATGGTAAGAAATATGCTTGGATGCTTATCCTCCACAAAAATTACATTTTATACAGAAACCAAGCTGATCAATGAGAAGATAAGATGAGAGATCAGTTGTGATATGACGTTGTATCAGTTTTGGTTCTAGATGAGTTCCACTTAATTACACTAGACTTATCAATATAAAACGGGATCTTGCACATGTGGGTAATAGATATATAGTTGATCATATATAAATGGATAAAGTTAGTTAGTAGTCTAGTTAAGTGACCTCCAACCCACTTGATTACACTAGGTGTAGTGTAAAATGAAATTTAGCATGTCAAAACGAGATACTGAGTATGCAGCTCAATATGTATATAGATATATAATTTGACTTACATGGAAATAAACAACAAAACTGACTATCTAGTTATTAGACCATCTATTAGGCATTAACAATTTGTACTTTAGATGAGTTACGATATATGAAATTCAGTCGGCTACGCAATATTTAGCTAAAACATCAGATGAAGATGATATGTTGAATGAAACAAGCAATATAAATACAAAAATAAATGAGTATTAGTTTATTTTTCTAAGAGGGATGATTAAATTTTCAAATGGAACTCATAAACACAATTGAAAATAGTAGATGCAACCATTTGATACTTGAACAATCGAAAGAGGGCGGAGGATGTGAGATTTCCAATTCAGCAGGCATAATTTGATACAATATATGGGCAAAACAAGGGATGTGGATCTATTTAGGATGTGTGGGAGGGTTCTTCACTTGGTAGCATAAGGAAGACGTAAATAGCCACATTAAGGAGAGATTGTATAGATGAATCTACGATGATTGTTGGTGCATCTTTTTTCCTAAGGCTGGTCTCCTAAACCTACTCAACAGGGGTTTAGATCATGCACCAATTTTATTAGATGCTTGCATAGAGAAAGAAAAACTTAACTTCCCGTTCAGATTCTTAGCGGTCTGTTATAATGATGTTAGCTACTTGGAAATTTATGATAATTGCGAAATCTAGTCCTTTGTTATAAACGTCCAAAATCAAATTTATAATTTATAATGTTCTCCTTCTATATGCTAACTTAGCATATCCTAATAAAAATCAAAACTAGTTAGTATAATAGCAAAAAGGGTTGATCCATTGAGATTGGGTATTAAGCTATTTCTAAGTATCAGAATTATCATAACTCAACTTTATTTGGGCAAAAAATCTAAATGAATATAAAAATAAACAAATAAAAACAAATACTATAAGAATGAAGTGTAAATAAAATATGGATAATTACTATGCACGAATGTACTAAGGATTTGAATTCGCCTAATTACTCCTAAATTCATCAAAATGAGTAATTACGAGCATAATTCTATTTAATTCACTAATCAAAGAATCTTAACTTCATCTTATTATCTCTAATGAGGTAATACACCTAACTAACCTAAGTTGATATCTTTATCTAACCTGATTAATTAAGTATTTATTAAGTTTAAGTCCTTAAATGGAAGTTAAGGTATCGCTCACCTTCTAGTCTCACAATAACTCAAACAACCTAAAACTATCAAGGTGATTATCTAGGTGTTGATCTCCTCCCAATCTCACATCAATCTAAATTATGTCTCTCAATTCTAGGTTATGAGATTAATCTCTCCCGAGTATCAAAATCACATCCTAAAATCAATTAATTCATTGGCTAAATAAATTAAAAATAATGAGCAAAGAGAAGCATAAATGAATTGATAGTTGAAAATAGATCAATAATAAACAAAATAATCAAAACAATGTATTAAAAAGGGTGAAATAAATCCTAGCTATCAAATATAAACAAGCATGGTAGAACCCAACACCAATCTTAACAAAAAATTTATAATATCTAAGCATGTTCATATGTTAAGCTCAATTTAGATTTCAAGAGAGATCAGGGTGAGAGAAAGGAAAAGAAAAACTCATATGGAGACGAGCTTCAAGTTTTCAAATCTTCGAGAAATTCTTCTAAATCTTCTTCAAGAATCTCCAACTCCAAGCTTTCTCTCTCTAGAAATTTGGTGTCTTTTTTTTTTCGAACTCTCAACACAAAAATTTGTGCCTCCTTCACCTTTTTAAAGTATCATTCTAGGTCAAATTTAAGCACACTTAAAGATAAATAGACCTTCACTATTGAATCATGAAAATAGGACAATTCAGGTTGTTAAAAGGCCAAAAAATGTTCAAAAATGCATCTAGGTGAAAGGGAAGGCACATGGCCACCCCCTTGTTGCCTAGAGATATAGTGGTACCCTTGTTGTAGGCTGTTGTGCTATATGGCTTCTTGAGTGCACTATTTTAGCTCCATTTTAGCTCATTTTTATTACAATGCATCCGTATTAGACTGAACTTCAATCCAAATGGTTTGAAAAATCATTTTTGAGGCATAAATTCATTTTGATTCTCATTTATGTATAAGAACTATACAAAAAAAATAAAAACACATCAAACTAATAAAAACACTTGACAATACACAAGTATTTGAGCTCGAAATGTACTTGATTTGGAGATAAATATCATCCTCATCAATTTACATGAAAATAAAAAATGAAACTGATTATCTAGTGGCTAGGCCATCTATTAGACATTAACAATATGTATTTTAGATGAGTTACGGTGTATAGAATTTAGTCGGCTATACAATATTTGGCTAAAACATCAGATAAAAATGATATCCTGAATGAAACACGCAATATAAATTCAAAAATAAATGTTCATTAATTTCTTTTTCTAAGAGGAGATGATTAAATTTCCAAATGGAACTCGTAAGCAGAATTGAAAATAATAGATACAACCATTTGAAACTTGAATAATCGAATGAGGGTAGAGGATGTGAGATTTCTAATTCAATAGGGCGTAATTTGATACAATTTATTGGCAGAATAAGGGATGTAGATTTAGGATATATGGGAGGGTTCTTCACTTAGCAGAATAAGCGAGACACAAATAGCCACATTAAGGAAAGATTGGATAGAGGAATTTGTGATGATTGTTAGTGCATCATTTTTTCTAAGGCTGTTCTCCTAAACCTACCCATTATGGGTTCAAATCATGCACAAATTATGTTAAATACTTGCCTAGAGAAAGAGAAACTTGACTTCTCATTTAGATTCTTAGTAGCCTGGTGTAATGATGTTAGCTACAAAGAGATTATTTGGGAGGCTTAGAATTTACTTGTCTTAGGTTTCCATGGTCACAAGTTAGTCTGTTGAATTGGTAATATTATGAGGGCACTTAAGGAATAGAATGTAAATCATTTTCGGGAATTATGATGTTAAGGAAAAGTGAAAAATACTTAAAGAATCTCCTATTTTTCTCAAGAAGTAGAAGACGTCATTTTAGTTTCATCTTGGATCGGGTTCTTCAAAGGCTTGAAGAATGGAAAACAAAGGTATTGTCCAAAGTGGGACGTACGACCTTAATTAGATTAGTATTACATAGCATTTCATCCTACTCTATGTCAATTTTAAGGATTCCAACATCTATTTATGTTGAAATTAAAGCATCAACTCATAAGTATTGGTGAATATAGATACTCAAAAAAGAGTAGATTTATGGCTTGGACCAGTTGGGATACTATTTGCCAACCAATGTGTTGAGGTCTAGTACTTTGAAAAAGTGGAGATTTAATTGAGCCTTGTTAGCACAACTGGCCTGGGTTATGATTAGTAATGAGGTTTGTCCTTAGATCTATTTACTAAGGGATAAATATCTAAACAACTTAGATTTCTAAAGTGAGGAACCTAAAGGCAACAATTCCTTCGTGTGGAGAAGTATTTTTGGAGTTAAGGGGTTAATTTTGAACAGCAGTGGGTATTAGCTCAAGATTGACTACTTAAGAGGGAATGAATTGAGTTTTAAAACTTTTAAAAAAAATTTTAACTATGTAAAATCATAGACTATTATTTTGAAACTTATATATTACTTATATCGCGGCGGAGGTCTTGGGAACCTTCTGGTGGCTTTCCAGCACCCTGAATATCCTTTCTGACTTCGCCTGCGGCTTGGACCGAGTCGGCGTTAAGGACTAGGGACATTACCTCGAAGAAACACGACAGGTACTCTCGCGGGGACTCATCTGCGGCCTGCTCTAAATGGTCAAGGTCTCGCATGATTTTTTGCTGTCTCCAGACACCCGCGTACTACTTTAGGAAAAGTTTGCAGAAATCTTCGAACTTGTTTATGGATTTCTCTGGGAGCTGTCTGAACCATAGCAGGGCTGGTCCCGCCAGGGTCGTAGAGAAGACTTTACAGGTCACTGCCTCGTCCCTGGGTTCGAAGGCCATCTTCTATTGAAAGTGGTATATGTGATCGAGGGGGCCGGTTTTCCCCTCGAACGGCTTGAAGGTCGGGGTCGTGAAGTCCCTCGGCCTGGGCTCCATCTGGATCCAGTCGGCGAAGGCCGTCCGGTTGATCTCTCGCACAGTTTGCTCTGCCAGATCGTCGGAGGTCTGGCTGTGATTGGCCCCGAGTCTCTTACCCAACTCCGCCATCATTTCTTGCTTCTAGTCGGGAGGCGTACCTTCTGGGCTTCCGTGGCGTCCTCCGCCCATCGCCTTTCTGGCTTGGAGGGGTCTCGACTGGCTTTGCCGTATCCTATGCATCCGTGATCTGGATGGGGCGGGAACTTCTCCTCGAGGTTGGCTTCCGAATTCTTGTTGGACCTCTTCGTCAAGATCCTCTCTCCGCTGGCTCCTGTCTTCACTCGCCAACAGCCCTTCGAGGCGGGTGTTATCTCTGTGTACCTTTGCGACTTCATTCCTCAAACCCAGGATGGCCTCGTAGGCCATCTCTGCCTTCTGGTTTGCTTCTGTCAGGGTGGCGAGCATCTGATCCAGCTTTTGCTCCAGATCTGGTCATGCTTCTCGGGAGCTCCCTTCAGCGTCGGGACGTGTGCTCCTGGTTGTCATCCTCGAGGGTGCCATCCGATGTTGTATAGCCTTTCGTTCGTAGAGAGCGTGATCGTGAGTCTCCTACTCTTTTTCTCATGCTCAACCGTTTTTCCCACAGACGGTGCCAAACTGTTGGAGCGATTTCTCACCAGCCGTCCACGTGTCTCTGAACCGCTGATGCTGTATTCTCCAACTGTCCACGTGTCTTCGCTATCCCAAAGTACTCTGAACTCCAGGTAGGGTCAGAGAGGCGGGGGTAGCCACCTGTAAAAGCTCTCTGATGCTTAAGTCAGTGGTCTATCTTTGAGTCAGGGTAGCAAGAAATTAGTTATATATGAGTATATATTTGTTTCTTGCTCATAAACTTTTTTATACACTTCTTTTTGTAAGCATACATGCCCCTCTTGGGAACGCATGGCTCATATATATGTAGTCCTGAGATTGTGAACCATCTGGGTCTCAATCTTAGGACTAAGTACCTTTTTTCTCAAAGTATTTCCCAGAGGTCACGGGCTGAGATTACCATGATCACCTCTGTATCACTGTAGCCTGGTTTCCGCCGCCTCCTATGGCTTGAATCTATCAGGGGTGAGATTTCGACAAATCGCCGTTCTGTCAGATGACTTACCTCATGTGCATGCCTACCCAAGATCGCATTAAATGCTCTCTCTGAGTCTAGAGTTGTGAGTTGCTTTCCATTGTATTTTAGTGGAATACCCTTGGGGCTTCCGACCCCCCAACTATCGAGGTAAGGGTCGGATTATGCCGAGTCTGTCCAAGGGCTGTGATGGGCTCGACCCTAACCTCGGACGGCCCAACGGTCGATTGTGATATCACGTGTAACCCGCGTGGCCTTTAGCTAATCACTCTCGACACCTTCGGATGGTGGGCCCTGTTTGTGACCTGTTCTGCCGCTTAATCGTCCACATGGTGTATGATTTGGAAACGGGTCCCACAATTTGTCTTGTATTATACCATGAACTTTAATCAAGTGATTTCTTTTGAAAAAGCACTTACGTAAGATAATAATTTGACTTTTAATATCTAGTAGCTAGGTCAACTAATGTCTCATGGTGATAAAAGATTCTCTTAAATTTTATCTGAATTTTAAGATTCACTCCTATTTGACTTGATAAAGGGCGATCTAGTAGCAAATCCTTATTCTGTTAGATACCTTGTGAAAGATGATTGGGTAGGGAGTTTCACTCGAATACAATGTAGTTTTGATCTAGTATTTTGCTGTGGTGGAAGACAGTGCAATGCGTCAGCTGTAAACCCCTCTAAGGCTCTTTATAAGAAATCAAGAGCCTAAGTATCAGGCACGTATGTGAGTACGATATAAGTAACTTTTACCCAAAAGTAATATTTTATGAAATTTTATTCGGTCATGAAACGTTGTTATTAGTTTTTTTTTTTCTTTTCTTTTTGTAAGGCCATTCCCATAAGTTAAGAGCTCAATGCTTTATTCAAATATTGATTAAAGTTATTGTGAGATTCTTTAGGTTGTTTGATTGATCCAAAGAATTTTAAATTTCTGAATTTCGATAATCGAGTGCTCGGTTGAGACTATTTTGATCGGATTGAGGGACATCGAATTCTAAAGTATAGATTCCTTGATTGGTACTAAATTGATCTCTTTAAAGCTAGTTTATATAACGAATTAGGATCAATTTGGAACCCAAAAAAAAACGAAGAAGGCATTTTAGTCATTTTAACTATGAAGCCAAAATGACCGAAGCAGC
Organism: Parasponia andersonii; assembly: GCA_002914805.1. Classification (NCBI taxonomy): domain Eukaryota; kingdom Viridiplantae; phylum Streptophyta; class Magnoliopsida; order Rosales; family Cannabaceae; genus Trema; species Trema andersonii. Next base: position 145,735 of record JXTB01000691.1, read on the forward strand.
CCTATATTCGGCTTCTATGGTTGCCCATAGGCTGCAAAAGATTGGGCCTTGGCTCATATAAGGCATTTGAGCCATCTAAAATATTCTTAAGCTATTTGAAACTAAGTTTGAATTTGCATGGCTCATTTAATAGAAGATGACATCATCTTATCACGATGAGTATAATAACTCAAGTAAATGGCTATTAGATGAGTGGATGACTTTTTATTGGTTGAATTTGAGGTTAGAAAGATTAAATAAGAATTAAGCTTTATCTTTAAGAAGGAGCAGAAGTTAGGTGGACACTTAATCATTTTTCACACCTTTTCCTTCTCTTTATTCCTTTCCTATATCTTACCTCTCTTTTAAGAGCTAAAAAAATGGAGGTTGTTTTCTCTCAAAATTTCTCATTTTAATCCTTAGACCATCAAGATTATAGAGTTAGAACTAGTCCAAGAAGAGAAAGTTGAAGAGCATTAAAAGAAGTACATGTGGGGCCCGTTTCTAGATCACGTATCACATGAACGATTAAGTTGCAGGATAGGTCATAAGGGGGGCACACTATCTGACACGTATCCAGAGTAACCGTTTAAAAGTCACGTGAGTCACACGTGATACCGCATGGGCCCATGGGCTGTCCGAGACTAAGCCGAACCCATCCCAGACTTAAGACGGTTCGGCCTAATCCAATTCTTACCTTGACAGTTGGGGGTCAGGAACCTCGAGGGTCTTTTGCCAGAGAACCATGGGAGGCAACGCACTGCTTCAGACCCAGACAGAACATTTAATGCGATCCTAGGTAGGTATGCACATTGGGCAAACTGTTCTGACAGAACGGCGGTTTGTCAAAGTCTCGCCTCCGATAGGCTCGAGTCCTAGAGGATGGAGAAAAGCAGGCCACAATGATGCAAAGGAAATCATGGTAACCACGGTCCATGATTTCTAGAGTAAGTTATGATGAAAAAAGGTACTCGATCTTGGGATTGAGAGCCAGAAAAGCTCCCAGTTCCAAGATTATATATACGAGCCTAGCTTCCCCTCAGGGGGAGAGATTGAGATAGACATATATAGAGAAAACCTTATCTTTGCTACTCATCCTCAGAGATAAACAACTGACTTAAGCATGGGAGAGTCTTTGCAGGTAGCCTCCCCTGCCTCTCCGACTTGACCTAAAGCTAAAAGCACACTGGGATAGTAAGGATATGTGGACAGTTAGTGGATACAATGTCAGTAGTTTAGAGACACGTGGACGGCTGGTAAGAATCGTACCAACAGTTTGACACTGTCTGTGGGAAATCGTCGAGCATGAAAGAAAGAGTAGGAGTCTCGCGATCGCACTCTCCCCGAACAAAAGGCCATACAATGTCGGATGGTGTGCGCCTATACGTTTATTTGGCAGTGTCTAAAGTAGTGATCAGTGCCGTACTATTCGTCGAGGAAGATAGCAAGCAGAAGCCAGTGTTTTACATAAGCCACATGCTCCTGGATGCCGAGACATGATATAGTATGGCAGAGAAACTGGACCTCGCTTTGGTCAACACTAAGAAGAGACTCAGGCAATACTTCGAGACACACTCGGTTACCGTGTATATGAATTTCCCTATCCGGTAATCTTGGCCAAACCAGACCTATCGGGACGATTAACTAAGTGGGTCATCGAACTGGGGATATACGACATCGAGTATCGACCTCGAGTGGTGAAGAAAGGGCAAGTCATAGTGGACTTCTTAGTGGAAATCCAATCCTTCGGTGAGCCGCACGACCCGCTTCAGACGTCTCCACACATCCCTTTAGCCTGGACCCTCTACATTGATAGATCCACGAATGCCTCGGGGTCAGGTATTGAAATAGTCTTACAGACCGCAGCAGGACTCAGGATAGAGAAAGCTTAGAGGCTTAGTTTCTAGGCAACGAACAACGAGGCAGAGTATAAGGTGCTGCTGCAAGGTCTTGAGTTGGCTCTGCAGTTTGGAGTAGAGAGTATCACAGTAAAGACTGACTCACAGCTAATCGTGGGTCAGGTTAGAGGAGACTTCGAAGTAAAAGAGCCGAGATTACACAGGTACTTCTCTAGAGTAATGGGGGCGAAAGCCCGCTTTAGCAGTTTCAATATCGAAAAAATACCCAGGGAGATGAACCAAAAGGCTGATGAGCTAGCTAAAAGTGCGTCGATCGGGGGGACGACCAGACACACGGAGATTCTGCTAGAGGGCAAAAACACGAGAGACCCTTTGGAGACCCTGCACACCATGTGTTTGGAACTGACTCTGTAGACCAGGGGTGGATGAAACCCATCATCTAATACCTGGTGTCGGACAACCTGCCCACGGACCCCCAAAAAGCGAGGTTGATCAGACTAAAGGTCGCCAGATATTCGATGGTAGGGGGACAATTGTATAGGAGATCAACGATAGGACCAATACTAAGGTGCGTAGGTCCGTCGATGCGCAGAAACTGATAGAGGAAATCCACGAGGGAGCGTGCGGTAACCACTCTGGCGGGCTTAGCCTCGCCCATAAGGCCTTGACGGCTAGATACTTCTGGCCGTACATGATGACTGAAGTGGCCCAATTTGTCAAGAAATATGACAAGTGCCAGAAGTTCGCCCCCATGAAGTACCAACCCACGGAGGAGCTCTATTTGAACATAACTCCTTGGCCGTTCGCTAAATGAGGCATGGACATCATCGGAGAGCTCCCCAGAAGTCCAAGGGGAAGAAAGTACGTCTTGTTGGCCACCGATTATTTCACCAAATGGGTAGAAGCTGAAACCTACACGACCGTTAATAAGGCAGACACGATTAACTTCATTTGGAAAAACATAATCTGCTGATATAGAATACCGAAAGAGATACACGCTGATCATGACACGTAGTTCTAGAACGCTAAGCTTAAGAAGCTGTGTGAGTTGTATGACATAAAGCTCAGCTTCTCATCCGTAAACTACGCTAGGGGAACGACCAGGCAGAGGCAACGAACAAGGCCATATTCAGCAATATTAAAAAGAACTTGTAGGAAGGTAAAGATAGGTGGTTAGAAGAGCTACTGGCCATTGTGTGGGCCCATCGAACCATGAAGCATAGATCAACGGGAAGAATACTATTCGCCATGGTCTATGGGTCGGAGGCTGTGATCCCGTCCGAGATTGGCCTCCCGACCCTTCACTCCGAAGTGGTAAGAGACACCTCACTGAACGAGCAACAGCTAAGCCACAACATAGACCTCCTGAAGAAACAAGGGACACGACCCTGATCCATCTGGCCTCGTACCACCAGCAGGCCAGGTCCTACTACGCAAAGAAGGTTAGCGCTCATCGATATAACACCGGAGATTGGGGCTTGAAGGTTAGAACAAGGAATTCCTTGAAGCTAAACTCCAACTGGGTTAGGCCCTACGAGGTGATCAAGGTGCTTGACAATGGTGCATATATCCTGAAAGAACTCAAGACTGGGAAAAGCCTACCGAACACGTGGAACGCCCAACACTTAAAAAAGTACCACATGTGAAATGCATGTAAATGCTATGAGATACATGTAAATGCTTGTACTGTTGAACAACTTAATTCCAAAATAGGTCGGGTTTTCTGCTACACGGAATGATCCTTTAGATTGCTATAAAAAAGGGTCTGTCCCCAGTGCTAGACCCCACGAACTACTCGCGCATATCACATCATACAACAAAATGCTTGCCGATGGTCCTAGGAAATGTACGAAGAGGAATGAGCTGTGTAACCAAAAACTTACCAGCAAACCTCAAAAAATGATCGTACAATGGGAATCACATCGAGCAATAAAATGCTTGCCGATGGCCCGAGAAAATGTACGAAGAGGAATGACCTGCATAACCAAAAACTTGCTTGCAGACCTCGAAAATGATCGTACTATGGGAATTACATCGTGCAATAAAATGCTTACTGATGGCCCGAGAAAATGTACGAAGAGGAATGAGCTGTGCAACTAAAAACTTGCCAGCAGACCTCGAAAACGATCATACTATAGGAATTACATCGTGCAACCAAATGCTTGCTGATGGCCTGAGAAAACGTACAAGGAGGAATGAGCTACGTAATCAAAAACTTGCTAGCAGACCTCGAGAACGATCGTACTATGAGAATCACATTATGCAACAAAATACTTGCCGATGGCCCGAGAAAATGTACAAGGAGGAATGAGCTACGTAACCGAAACTTGCCAGCCGGCCTCATCAAGAATCGTATTACGGGGATCACGTCGCTCGCCGATGACCTGAGAGGATATACGAAGGGCTATAGGCTGTGCGATGAAAACTTGCGGCTAGCCCTCAAGGAATACTTGCAGAACGGGAAAAGAGTTAGGCGATAAAACCCCTCCCAGAGAGCACCTTAACTACGTGTGAGCTAAAGGCAAACATAGCTAGGATATACCCGTTAGAAGTAGACCCTCCCTAAGGAGCACCTTAGCTATACAAAAGCCAAAGGAAAGCAGGGTCAGGGTCTACCCGTTGGAAGTAGACCCTCCCCAGAGAGTACCTTAGCTATGCGTGGACTGGAAGTAAACGGAGCCAGGGCTTACCCATTGAAAGTAGGCCAAGACAAGAACAAGCATGAAAACAGAAATTAAAACTAAATTCTGTTTATTATTGCCAAAAATACAAAATGCGTAGTCGACAGGGACGCTGACCTAGAGGCTATATTTTTAAGAAGCAGGTCTTGGACAGACTCGCAGGGACACGTCGGAGTGGTAACGCCCTGTTTGCTCCTTGTAAGAGCCGAGCCCGGGCCTTTTCCTCTACAGCGACGGATCCAAGCAATGGTCAACTAACCTCTGGAGCTAGTTCCTGGCACGTTCTCACTTAGGGTCGAAGAAGTCCAGCCACACGTGTGGGTCAAATTCTGCCAAGACAATTCATAACAGAAATTATATATCCTCAAAGCCGGACGAGCCAGAACTTACATCCCGATCTCCAGAGCTAATCTTGTCAATCATAGCATAGGGAGAATTCACTAAAAACTCCAAATCATATACAATTGAGCCAGACCTAGAAGTCGGCTGCACTGCCGATAAGAGAATGGCATCGTATATGATGTCTGACCCTGACCATGAATGCGGCCAACAAAAAAAAAAGAAGGGAATAAACTTGAGAAAATGCATTGTTTCTATTATTTAAACAGGTGTTTACAACGAGGGTTAGCTTTACATAACACAGTTAGTACTTTACACATACACAAAGAGCGAGAGGCACTAGTTACCTCTGATGAGGGGAGTGCTCCTAGCTTCGGCACTTGGACCAGCTTCGGCAGAGGGCAGTGTACCGGGGTCAGAATCATCGCTAAACAAAATGATCACGCCAGACTCTCTGCCAGTTAAGGCACCAAGACCAGGCTAACCGCCATGAACTTCCGCGGCTTGCTCTGGTGGACTGGAAGCGAGGACAATCTCCTTGGTAATAGAGGCAGATGTAGAGGGCCTGTCTTTTTCTTCGTCGAGCATCTTCAATATATCAGCGGGGTACACGATGTTGATCTCATCCTTTAACTACTGTATATAGTACCTGACGGAATAATGGTCCCTCTCAATGCCCTTCTGCTCATTGAACTGGTCTGGCATTACCGCCTCCGCATGGCCCTCGAATTCCATGTTCTCCCAGCCAGATCTGTAGCTCTCTGCAGAAAGGACATCCACCTGCCTTTGGTACCTCGTCTTTAGCTTCTCCACATCCGCCAGCCTATCCCTCAGTGCTGTCAGTCTCAGCTTTGACAAGTCGACCAAAAAAATGTTAATATCGGCGAGGTCTTCGCCGTGCTTGCGAAACAACTCCGCATGAGCTCTCATCAGTTTTTTATGATCCAAGTAAAGATGTCAGTTTACCTCATTGGACCGGTCAAGATTGCATTGCAAGGAATGGGCCTCCAGTTTGGCTTTTGCCTCAGTTTTCCTCACCTCTTTAGCATCGTCGATAGCTCTATCACGAGCAATAAAAGCCAGCCCCATCTTTGGCCCTGCGTTTTGCAGCTCCTGCTCTTTTACCCTGAGCTCGGTTTGGGCCAGCCTGGCGGCCTCTGCCTCGGCTATCTTGGCGACCAGCTTCTCACGCCTGGCTCTCTTGATGCTCAAAGCGTGAGCCACTGCAGTGCTGACCTTAACCTCGTCCAGGCTCCGATATAGGTTAAAGTCCACCCTCAACGTGGCAAGAGCGACCTCGCTTCGCTCGGCCATCACAGCACAGGTATTCAGCTCCCCGGATAGCTTCCTGACATGAGATGAATAGAAGGATTGGATGGCGGTTAGCTGCAGGATACAAGAAAGGGGGGTCACTGTTCAATAAGGATGCCAAAAAATATGGAAGTGACAGCCAGATAAGCCAAACCTGCAGAATGCTGCGGCCAATGATGAGCTCAACGTTCTCCAGGGAGAGCGCCTCCAGCTCGGACTCTGTAGCTGGATCCTCTCCCTGAGCATTATCTACGTCTGAGGAACGCGACTCTACCCTGCCAACTGCGAGGACACCTTCTTCCTCTTCATGATGCACTCCTGTAGCTTCTTTCGATGCTCCTGAAGCAGCAAAGGTGGGGATGGTAGGAAGCATAGCGTCGCCAAGTGTGCCTTCGGTGACAACAGGGGGTGGCGCATCCTAAGCAGAAGAGGCCACGACAACTGTTGCTACATCGGCGGCTTCAGCTGTCACCCCCCTAGGAGACCCGCCAGGATGTGATTTTTCGGCCTTGTCTTGACCAACACCCTCTGTCGGGCCACCGCGCACAGACCTTCTCCTTCTTATGACGGTCAGTATAGCCTCGTCGTCATCGCTTTCAGAAGAGGGTGTGGTTCTGCTCCTCTTTCCTACCGGGCTTTCCTTCCCTATGGACGAGTTGGCTTCCTGACCCCGCTTCATCGGGACCAGGGGATGGGAAGACAGTCGAAACTTCAACCTCGGAGCCTCTCCACTGAGCTCAGTAATCTCTCCACAAGAGCAAGCAGCACCGGACTCCGCGCCCGTCTTCGAACTGGAGTTAGGGGCGGAAGAAGTCAGAGCAGCGGGCTCCCTAGGCAGGCTCAAAGGTGCCCCTTTACCATATACGACCTTTATGGCCGGCATCTCTCGAGTCAGGGGTCTGCTTGCCTCAGGAGAGGAGACCATGGGTGTTTCACCCCCGAGCACGAACAGGCCCTCCCGGTCATCGTCCGAGCCTATTCTTAGGGTGACAACTCCCTATCCCACGGCCTCGTCCTCTGAGGACACCACCAGACGCCGACCAGTAGAGACCTTAGAGTGAGCCTTGTGCACAACAGCACTCCCCTTGACTGAGGAAGGGTCTGCCGAAGGGCCTGCATCCGAACCTATAAAGAGCAAGCAATGTGGTTAGAACGCAACCATGACCTGATCGACAGAGCCCTAGGGTGCGAAAGTGAACTCACCCTTAGCCTTTTGGGGGTAGCGGCTTCCTCTCTACGAAGTCTGACGCACTCCTCGGCCACGAGCTTCACCGCCTCTTCGAGCTCGTGACTGGTTGGCGCCACCAGGTTATTGGGACCCACCAGCTAGCTCGAGGTTGTGATCTGATGACCCACTATGGCGATATGACTCTGCTCATCCCGGTGGAACTGGTTCAGAACTGAGGCATTAAGCTGGCTCCGCAGGTGCTTGGTGATGACCCATGTGTCCAGCGGGAAGAGGAGATATGAGATGGCCTGGATATGTCGGCAATCCCTAGAGGACACAAAGATGACGATCTCCTCCAGCTCCTTGAGCCGCCCCGCCCACAGTTGTGGCTCAAACTGCTTTCCTCTGCAGAAGCTGCGCAAGGCAAAATATCATGAGTAAAAACAGACTAGGTGTACATGAACTCAAAAATCACGACTTAGTATTTTCTTTGTAGAAAAAAATGAAGGAATTTGGAAATGCTCTCCATTCACCCAAGGAGAGCACCACACCCCTCCGATGGCATACAGCTTGGAGTGGGAGTCCTATTGCTTGTTCGACCTCGGCAAGCCCCAGAAAGTATGGCGTCCCGGGAGCGGCTGGAGGTAGAAAGTAGGGTAAGAGCTCTTCTTGGGGATGAGGGTGAGCTTGTAGGCGTAAAAGACCACCTCCAGGTCGATATGCACATTGAGGAGGAATGACAGAGTAGAGAGCCCCATCAAGATCATGACCCTATTAACGTTCAGCTGCATCAGGTGAATCCCCATCAGAGCGAAGAACTGGTAGATCAAGGGGGGAAGGAGAAACTGCAGCCATTCCAGGTGCCTCCTTTCTAAGACGATGGAGCCCTCGGGGGTAGAGGGGCGAAGGTACCAATCCGTTGGGCCCTCAACCCTTTGAAAGGTAACTCCGCCAGGGAAGCAGAGTTGCCTCCTTAACGAGTCCAACTCTGAATTCGCGACAGGGCAGAGCCTCTGATTCTGGTTCGGGACCATTTTTCTGAATACGATCAAAGGAGCAAAAGGTTCTAGCAAAGGGAAGAGTCAGAAACCCTAAGATTTTAGAAAGCTAGAATATTTGGAGATTTTGATAAAGTAAGAAATGAGCGTGTATGCGGCTTTTATAGAGGGGGAGCCAAAAAGTCCCCCTTGGAGGGGAACGGTGCGAGGAAGATAGAGGCACTAGAATTTCAAAAATCTGAAAAAATCGTGACACATAGTGTGCACCAGCGTCGGTAATTAGAGAGAAATGATGGTAAAGGGCCACGTGTACCCCTCAAATTGGAGGACTGGAGAAACAATTTCCCCACTTGATGGATGCGAATCCATCAAATAGGGAAATAGAGGCAGTTATGGGGTCCGTTCCTAGATCATGTACCACATGGACGATTAAGTGGCAGGACAGGTCATGAGGGGGGCACACCATCCGACACGTATCCAGAGTAACCGCATAAAAGCTACGTGAGTCGCACGTGATACCGCATAGGCTAACGGGTTGTCTGAGACCAAGGCCAAACCCATTCCAGACTCTGGACAGTTCGGCCCAATCTAATTCTTACCTTGACAGTTAGGGGTCATGAGCCTCAAGGGTCTTCCGCCAGAGGACAATGGGAGGCAATACACTGTTTTAGACCCAGATAAGGCATTTAATGCGATCCTGGGTAGGTGCACACATTGGACAAACCATCCTGACAGAACGGCGGTTTGTCAAAGTCTCGCCTTTAACAGGCTTGAGTCACAGAGGACGGCCGAAAGTAGGCCACGACGATGCGATGGAAATCACGGTAACCATAGCACGTGATTTCTAGAGTAAGTCATGATGAAAAAAGATACTCGATCTTGGGGTTGAGAGCTAGAAAAGTTTCCAATTCCAGGATTATATATTCGAGCCTAGCTTCCCCTCAAGGGGAGAGATTGAGATAGACATATACAGAGAATAACTTTACCTTATCTATTTAGCCTTAGGGATAAACAACCGACTTAAGTATCGGAGAGTTTTTGTAGGTGGCCACCCTCGTTTCTCTGACTTGACCTGAAGTTAAAAGCACTGGGATAGTAAGGATACGTGGATAGTTAGTGGATACAATGTCAGCAGTTCAGAGACATATGGGCGGCTAGTAAGAATCACACCAATAGTACACAAGGGTGATAGTTTCACTTACATGCGAGAGGTAAGATCTTGATACTTTTATTGAGTTTGTCTCTTGAAATATGTGGTTAGATTAAGGTATTGATCTTTGGGATTTTATTTTATTTGAGAAAACAGTTTGAAAGACTCAAAAAAGGGGACAAAGAGAGATCAAAAGAATGAGCTTGATAAGCATTTAGTGACCAATAAATCATTCCCGGGGATCGAATTCCAAGGTTGATTTGGTCCAATAACTCCTGACATACAGGCCAACAATTATAAGGGTTTAGTTATATTAACGAGTAAAGTATAACCGGAGAATGAGTCCCGGCGGTGGTTTGGTTCAGTTTAGTTTTTGAAACCCTTGCGTCGCCAAGGCAATGATGGAGATAGTCCACCTAATTAAGTCCTACGTAGGCATATTATAGTTTATAATTGTCATATTTTATATTTAAGTTTTATCCAGCGATGCAATTTCCATGGGGCCCATAAAAAGTCATGTACACATGCATCAGCATTAATAAAGATTGCATTCAGTGATATACATATTTGCACAATTTCTAATCTTGTATATTAATGCTGTGAAATATTATTGTATGAGTTTTTTACCTGATCATCGAGTACAACTCGAGATTCGTAGAAAAAGGAGATTTTACCCATGAAGTTGATATACAATCATAACGATGACTTTGAGCAGAGAATGATTGCTTTTCATGGTTAATTGCATTTGTATTATAATTTATTTGTAGTTACCTACTTATTGCCCTTTGTAGCTCATAGGTTTACTTTGCATTATAGTTTATTTTTTGCTGTCATTGCTGGCGAGTAGAATTCCTCAAATCAAGTATTTGCAACTACTTCATACCTTGCGTACACTCTTCTTGTAGTGAACATATTTTTCGTACAACACCCTCGTAACAAAAATTAGGTGTCATTACCTCCTAAGTTTTAATATGAATTTTTGTAATAGATTGTTTACAAATGCTTGTGTTTTACAAGGGGTGCTGACTTGGATGCTAACGCCCCTACAATTCATTTGGGTAGACAAACAAGATAAGTATTAAGCCCAACTCTTTAAGGCTAAATAATCGATATCTTGTTTTTGTTTATTTTCTTGATATTTGGAAACAATAAAGTAAACATTTCATTTAGCTTTTATACAATAAAATTTAGAGGAAATTTGACCTGTAAAATTTCAAAAAAAAATTTAAAATTATCGAATAGTCATCTATTTTTGAAAAATTCAAGACTTATTTAGAAAGATATCACTTTTTTTAATATTTATGAAAAAAGCACTTTCTTTCCATTTTGTAAAAGTGAAATTTTATATCTACTTAGAAGTTTACTGATTTTATTGATATTTATAGGTTTTATATTAGTTCTGTGTATATGGCTATTCTGAGTATCTATTTATCTATTTGGATTTTGAATTGTAGGCGATTGTGACAAGGGAAATTAACAAATAATTCCCTTAGACATGGCTTTCACAGCAGTTCAGGCAAACGATTAAAATACCAGCTCAATTATTTTGTACTCTTCGACGAAGTCTTCTCTGGCCTGGTCTTCTTAATTTGTATTCACTCGATGAGATCAAATGACCAAGAAAAATATAAAAATAACAAAAGGAGTTTTGAACATGTATAGACACTTTCTAGATATTGGACTTTGTGAATTGGTCCAAATTTATTGGACTATTAATTTAAGTACATTGGATCAGAAATGATCAGATAGGGGTCCATATAATAATACAACACAAAGTGACAACTAGTACTTCTATAAAAACAACAATGGTCGATATATATAATATCATCCCTCCCTACATTGTCACTCTAAATTTAATTTGCCCCCAGCTAACTAACTAGCTATAACTGATCAAACTTGGACCTCTCAATGTCTTTCGCCTTAGTTATTTCGTGCCCTCCATCATTATCCCTGTAAATAAACCCCTTAGAAACCAAAACGTAAACACATAAATTGAGAGCGCTCAGTCCAGCCAATACCCAATAAAAGTAGTGAAGATGTGATCGGTTAAGATTGTCCACAAGCCATTTCTCATGACCAGATCTAGAGCTGATCAGCTGAACAAGAGATATGATCCAACCACTCAAGAAGTTCCCAACTCCCAAAATACTAATATGTGCTGCTGCTCCCAAGCTTCGCATTGCCTCCGGCATTTCGGCGTAGAACAACTCTTGGAGTCCCACCACCGCAAATGCATCGGACACACCGCATATCATGTACTGAGGGAATAACCACCAAACCTTAATGGGAACTACTGATTTAGGGCTATCTAAGAGGCCATGTTTCGACGCGATTTCGACCCTTTTTGATTCAACGAGTGCCGAAACAACCATGTTGAGTACGGAGAGGAAGAGGCCTACGCCGATTCTCTGCAGCATGGTTATGCCAGAGGGGTGTCCGGTGAACTTGCGGGCAACAGGGACGAAAACGCGGTCGTAGAGTGGGACGGCTGCGAGGATGGTGAAGCCGACGATGCCTTGGAGTGACGCAGGGGGAAGCTGAAAGTGGGATCCAACGGACCGGTTCATTGTGCTGCCTTGCTTGGTGAAGAAGGTATGAAGCTGGGCTTGAACCACGTTGAACATTAAGCAGCTCAACCATATGGGAATGAGACGAAGGACGAGCTTCACTTCTTCGACTTGATTCACGGAGCACAACCTCCATGGATTTCTAGTTTCATTTGACTCCTCTGGGTTGTCGATAATCGCTGCCTTGTCCAGGAATCTGCGAGTTATAATTAACAATGACTAATGTTAATATAAATGTACTTATATACATATTTCTGAGCAAAACATATTGTGACATCAATTCAACCTTAAAAAACCAACATATGTTCTGCCACTATATTAACTCAGCACCATGCATTAACTGAAATTTGTTCACTCCGAGTGTGATCAATGTGTAGACTAGAAGGTCTTGACAAGGGTAAGATAAAATCAAGGCTCTGTTTGGTCAAGAAATTCAAAAGCGCTGAAAAATGATATTCTCGTTTTTCCAATGATTATTTTTTTTCATCTCTTAACGTTTTTTTAGTTCTCAGGTGTTGGTGGAATAGGTTCATTTACAAAATTCCATTGTATGTAGCGCTTTAGATATCTAATCAAAAACTCTTGTACAAATAAAATTTTTTTAAGTAGAAATTCACTATAGCTACCTAGTGTTTTAATTGAACTTCATGTGTTACCTAAGGATGAGTAATTGACTTATATGCACTACAGACATGCGCAATCAAGACTTTTTATTGCAGTGAGACTCATGTAAGGCTTATTATAATAGACGGTATGTTGCAAAAGCACAATAAACGTATTTGCTCTTAGAAACTCTCTAATCTAATATAGACCTATTGTGCAAGTTGTACCTGATGTGATTATGTAATGAAGATCCGCCATTGCAATGGGATCCACCATAAGAGGCCAACAATTGCATAATGATTTTCTTTTTTTTTTTTTTTTTCGAAAGGGTGCATACTAATTTCCTACTTTAAATGTATATGTTCATTAACGACAAGCATTTAAAACGTTTTGGATTTCAGTTGTTGATGGCGAATTAGACTCTTGTACACAATTCGTTTAACGTTTTCTCTACAGCCTATACACATATATGGTCAACACATTGATTTTCTGCAATATCCAAACATCATCACGTTGACTTTTTTTTTTTCTTTTTCAAAAGTTGATGACATTGACTTAAGTGGGCATCAAAACATAGTAAAATAATAGGAAAGTGAAAAGGCAACAATGTGCCAATTAAAAGTTTGTCCCATTTCCAATTAGTCTTAACAAATTACTAAATGGAAAAAGCTAATATAGACCAATATCAAGAAAACAAAAAACCCTAATTGAGCAAGTCAACACAATAGTGCAAAAGAATTCAATGTATCGACCCAGCTTGACTAGATAAATCAATTAGATTGTGAGTATTCATTTTTTCAAAGAAAGTGAAGGGTGTTTGTTTCATACGATTAATTCTATGAAATATATCCGTTTCGTGATCTTTTGTTTTAGGTCGGAATATTTCATAAAATCAATTCTTTATCGTTATCTTTTTATTTTATGTCGGAATATATTAATAAATTCACCAGATATTATTCTCAATTACTTTTTTAAAAAAAATATTCTTCTAGTGATGACCAGATAAGATGTATATTGGTTTATGTCCTGCAAGTATGTATTGTTTTGATTGAGGTGATCATATATATATATTTATATATTTATATGCTCCTTGCCACTTCAGTGTACATGAGCAAAATTTTCAAAGTGAATTTAAATATTTTCTCGTTGCTTCCTGTGGCGCTGTATATGGAAGTATACTCCATGATGTAGAGGCCATTTTGACTTAGTGGTGGGCAAAGTGGGAACTGACAAGTTAGGCCCTTGTTATATGACCTATATATGACTGGCTTCGCCTCTACTCAAGCCAGCCAGACCCATCTTCTGACTACCACGAGGTCCTCCTCAGCTCTCAACACAAGCTCTCTCTTTGTATATCTAGTGACCAGCTTATGTACTATATTCATTTTTTCAAAGAAAATGAAGGGTTTCTGTTTCATACAATTATTAATTCTATGAAATATATTTCATTCGTTTTATCTTTTGTTTTAGGTTGGAATATTTCATAAAATCAATCCTTTATTGTTATCTTTTTAATCTATGTCGGAATATGTTAATAAATTCACCAGATATTATTCTCAATTCTCAATTACTTTTTTTAAAAAATATTCTTCTAGTGATGACCAGATAAGATGTATATTGGTTTATATTCTGCAAGTATGTATTGTTTTGATTGAGGAGATCATATATATATATATATATTTATATGCTCCTTGCCACTTCAGTACATGAGCAAAATTTTCAAAGTGAATTTAAATATTTTCTCGTTGCTTCCTGTGGCGCTGTATATGGAAGTATACTCCATGATGTAGAGGCCATTTTGACTTAGTGGTGGGCAAAGTGGGAACTGACAAGTTAGGCCTTGTTGTATGACCTATATATGACTGGCTTCGCCTCTATTCAAGCCAGCCAGACCCATCTTCTGACAACCACGAGGTCCTCGTCAGCTCTCAACACAAGCTCTCTCTTTGTGTTTCTAGTGATCAGTGTTAGAGTTAAATTTGTGGGCCACAGATGTTTTTTCTTTTGCCAAAATTCATTCATCAGTCAAGGATTGTTGGAGCAAAAAAGAAAAGAAAAGGACAAAGATAGCCTACGGATGAAGAAAAAGGAAATGGGACAAGAAGAGCCCATGGAAGAAGAAAAGAGAATGATGATGGGAAAGTTAATTCTCATGGGCTGCCTAACAACCGCGTATGGAGGAGTTTTGGCTCTATAAACAGAGCCCATCATCAGCTTTAGAAAATCATAATTTAGGATCAAAGAAAAATATCCCAAAAGTGTGTGTAAATACACCACATTAAAGCAAAAGTAAAATAAAAAGATTTTATTCCGTGAGTTAGAGAGTATAATCTTTCCTGGGTGTATTAGGGTTTTGGGTTGTGAGTGTATTATAAATATAGTGTAAATTTTTTTCCTATAGTAAAAGATCTATCGTAGTCTCTTGGATGTAGCCAAATTGGTGAACCACATAAGTTATTTGTCTTCTTATTTTACTTTATTTATTACTTTTGCAATTTTATATATTTACGAGGAAAGTTATTTCCCTAACAACTGGTATTAGAGCACGCCAGATTGATTATTATTTATACGTACAGTATTATTCACATATATAATACTATTTACGCATATGATACTATTTACATATAAGATACTGTTCACTTGTACGAAAAGTCAACAATAAGAAGCGATAGCTGGAGAAGATAGATCAGGACTCAGTATCAGTAAATTTGACGATTTAGATTTCTCATTTGGGAGATTACAGATTAGAGATTATCTGCGTAGTAAGAAATTATATCAGCCTCTGTCAGGGGTAAAACCAGAGAAAATAGAGGACAATGAGTAGAAAGTCCTTGATTAACAAGTGTAAGCGTAATCTGATTGATCCTAACGAGGAATGTTGCTCACAATGTGATAGAGGCAAAAACTGCAGTGAAAATGATGAGCATCCTATTAGATATGTATGAGAAATTGTCGGCAAACAACAAAGTTCATTTGATGAAGAAGTTGTTTAATTTAAAGAAGGGAAAAGGTGCTTCAGTAGCAGCACACATCAATAAGTTCAACACAATCGTCTCATAATTGACGTCTGTTAAAGTCAACTTTAATGATGAGATTCATGCTTTCATTCTTTTGGCTTCTTTATCAAATAATTAGGAACTATGAGAGCAGCAGTTAGTAATTCTGTTGGCAAAGGGAAGTTATAGTTCAATAATGTCAGGGATCGAGTTCTTGCAGAGGATGTGTGAAGAGTAGATTCCGGTGAAGGAACATCATCGAGTTTTATCTTAAATCTCAAGAACAGAGGTAGAAACAACGAGAAGAATTCTAACTGAGGTCGTGATAGGTCTAAATCAAGGAATGGTAGAGACAAGTCAAGACTAAGAAGAAAACTAGAATACTGGAATTGTGGTAAGGCTGGCCACTTGAAGAAAAATTCTAAAGCACCAAAGAAAGAAGACAACTCACACGATGCCAATGTTGTGACTGAGGAGGTACAAGAGGCTATATTATTGTTTGTTGATAGTCCAATTAATTCTTGAGTTTTAGACTCAGGAGCCTCATTTCATAGGACTGCACATCAAGAGATTATCGAGAATTACATTTCTAATAATTTTGGTAAAGTGTATCTAGACAATGGAGAACTATTAGAAATTATTAGTATGAGTGATATTTATTTGAAGATGTCAAACGAATTAGTATGGAAAATCCAAAAAGTAAGACATGTACCAAGCTTGTGGAATTTTATCTTGGTGGGACAACTTGATGATAATAGATACAATATGACCTGCTCATGGAAGGTCAGCAAAAGAGCCATGGTTGTTTGTCGAAGAAACAAGACTGAGATTCTTTATATGACTTCTAGTTACAAAGATACACTAGTAGCTATAGATGCCGATGTTAATTCAAGTCTATGGCACTATAGACTTGGGTATATGAGCGAGAAAGGAATGAAGGTGATGTTGTCAAAAAGAAAGCTACCAGAGTTGAAGTTAGTTGAGTATAGTTTTTGTGAAAGCTATATCTTTGGCAAATAGAAAAGGGTGAGCTTTTCAAAAGGTGGAAGAGAATCACGTATGGCAAAGTTAAAACTGGTCCATACACATGTGTAGAGACCATCCCCTATGACATCTCTTGGAGGCTTAAGATATCATATCACTTTCATTGACAATTAGAGTAGAAAGGTATGAGTTTATTTTTTGAAAAATAAATCAAATATCTGTGATATCAGAGACATGGTGGAAAATAAGACTAATTTGAAAGTAAAGTGTTTGTAGCCTAATAATGGAGGAGAATGTGAAGATGATGAGTTCAGGAAATACTGTACACTCAATGAGATCAAGGTAGAGAAAATCATTCCTAGAAAACCACAACAGAATAGTGTGGCTGAAAGGATGAATAAGATCCTAAATGAACATATTAGGAGCATAAGATTACATGTTGGACTGCCAAAAATATTTTAGGCTGAAGTGGTTAATACTGTAGCATTTTTAATCATAATCAACAGGGGACCTTCAACACTTCTTAATTTCAAAATACCAAAAGAGGTTTGGAGTGGTAAAGAGGTCAAACTTTCTTTCCTAAATTTTTTCAGTTGTTTATCTATATTCATACCGACCATGCTAGTCGGAGTAAGCTTAATCAAAAATCTAAGAAGTGCTACTTTGTCGGTTATGGCAACGATGAGTTTGCTTATCATTTATGGAATAACCAAAGTCAGAAGATCATTAGGAGCAAAGATGTTATCTTTAACGAAGATGTATTGTACAAGGACAAATTAGGTACCAAAGTTGATGACGCATGTCTTGAAGTAGAAAAGACTAAGAAAATGCCATTGAAAGCTATCCCAGTAAACAATATGAAGAATAGTAACCATTAAAAAGAGCTAGTTCCAAAGGTAGACCCACAAACTCCTATAAATAAACTCAAGAAGCCCTTCAGAACCATTCGACTGCCACAAAGATATTCTCCTATACTACATTATATTCTATTGACTGATAGAGGAGAGTCAGAGACTTATGAAGAAGCTATGTAGGATGATAAGTCAATCAAGTGGGAGTTAGCCATAAAAGATGAAATGGATTCGTTGTCGTCCAATCAAACATGGGAGTTGGCTGAACTACCAGAAGGAAAGAAGGGACTCCACAATATGTGGGTCTACCAAATAAAGGAAGAGTATGATAGTAGCAAATGGTACAAGGCAAGACTTGTTGTAAAAGATTTTTAGCAGAAAGAAAGCATTGACTACACCAAGATTTTCTCTTCAGTAGTCAAACTTACTATAATTAGAACAATACTCATGTTAGTGGCTAAGGAAGACCTATATCTAGAGTAGCTAGATGTCAAAAGGGAATTTCTCTATGGTGACTTAGAGGAAAAAATTTATATGAAGCAGCCACAAGGCTTCGAAGTTCAAGGAAATAAGAAAATAGTGTGCAAACTTCAGAATAGCTTGTACAGTCTTAAACAAGCTTCAAGACAATGGTACAAGAAGTTTGATGGATTTATAAATAACAATAGTTACTTGAGATGTCAGGCAGATTATTGCTACATTGTGAAAAGGTTTGATAATTCATATATCATTTTACTTTTATATGTAGATGATATGTTAATTGCTGGAGTTTGTATAGAGAAAATTAATAAGCCCAAAAAGGAATTATCAAAGGAATTTTCAATGAAGGACTTAGGAGCAGCAAAATAAATCCTTGGGATAAAGATTTATAGAGATAGGAGGAATATGATGTTGAAGCTATCACATGATGAATATATAAAGAAGTTGCTTAATAGATTCAACCTGAATGGAGCAAAGCCTGTGAATACTCCTTTGGCTAGTCACTTCAAACTAATTAAAGAGCAGTCACCCTTGACAGAGGAGAAGCATACATATATGGCAAAGGTACCTTATGCATCTACTAGTGACAGTCTTATGCATGCTATGGTATATATTAGATCGGATATAGCCTATGCAATAGGAGTTGTGAGCTAGTATATGAGTAATCCAGGTAAATAGCAATGGGAAACAATAAAGTGGATTCTTAGATATCTGAGAGGTACTGCAAACAAGGCCATATGTTTCAGAAAGACAGGTTTGGACTTACAAGGTTATCTGGATATATGTACACTCTTTGAGGTATAACAGTTAATTGAGTTTCTAATTTGCAAAAGATTGTTGCACTTTCAACTACTAAGGTAGAGTACATTGTCGTAATAGAAACTTACAAAGAGATGATATGGTTAAAGTCTTTCTTAGAGGAACTGGATCACAAGCAAAAGAAGAGTGTATTGTATTGTGACAGCTAGAGTGCAATTCACTCGGCAAGAAATCCCACTTTTCATGGCAGAATAAAACATATACAAGTACGATATCACTTCATCAGATTAGCTTTCAAAGATGGAGTCTTAGTACTTGACAAAATTCTGAAAAATAAGAATCCTGCAGATATATTAACAAAGATGGTGACCATTGACAAATTGAAGTTGTGTTCAGCTTCAATTAAACTACAAGCATAAAGTCAATTCTTATAGGCTGCCTAGCAACTGCATATAGAGGAGCTTTGGCTTTATAAATAGAGCCTATCCTCAACTTCAGAAAATCATCTAGTAGAGAAAAAAATAGAGTTCAGGATCAAAGAAAAATATCCCAACAGGTGTAAATACACCATATTAAAGCATGTGTAAAATATAGATATTTTATTCTGTGATTTAGAAAGTATATTTTCTCTTTGGTGTATTTGGGTTTTGAGTTTTGAAGTTGTAAGTTGTGAGTTTTATAAATATAGTGTAAATTTTCTCCCTATAGTAAAAGATCTACTGTAATTCTGTGGATATAGCCAAATTGGTGAATCAAGTAAATTATTTATCTTCTTATTTCACTTTATTTATCGCTTTTGCAATTTTGTGTGTCTAGAAGGAGGTTATTTTCATAACAATCAGTTTGTAGAGATATACTCATATAGATATATAATATCAAAATTTTGGGCACCAATACCAATTTAACACCATTATTGACCACATGTTACAAATTTTTGTTTGAATTGACACATACCTGAATTTATTGGTATGGGTCAAGGGCCGAGCACCCAGTGGACTATGCACTATAGGCCATGCATGTACTCCCTCGTTCCCTTGATACAGGCCAAGAGAGTTGCGCATCCCATCCACGTGCCACTTCCGAGCTGCTGCCACAAACACTTGTGCCACGACGGTGATGGGGCTCCCGACCGGGCTTTGCCTTCGGTACTTCTTGATTCCGAGTAGAAAAAGCAGAAGCGACGCCGCCAACACTGTTGCCAACATTCCAAAACCGATGGTCCAACTTATGTTGTCCTAAAATGTGAAAAAGCAACCAAACAATGCATGGATGTTATCTTTATAGGCAGAAACATGGTTGTGTTGTGACTTGTAAGTGAGGCATATTTAGGATAAAAATTATTATCCGTAAACATATTCTTCTATGCTTCAATTCAAATTAGTAGATTAATTAATTAAGCTTTAAATTTTTATTATATTCTACTCAACAGAAAAGGTAAGATATAACATTCACACCTAAGCAATAAACTTGTTCCAATTAGCTTAAACATTAATTCATGATTTGGCTATGGAGATGAGAGTTTGAGAAAATTGACAACCTGGATGTAAATAACAAGCAACATGGCGGCTGTGGCTCCAGTTACTATCCCTAAATACCACCAGTTGAAGAAGGAGCTTTTAGCCTCTTTCTCATCCGACGAGTCCTCGTTGAACTGGTCTGCTGCAAAGGTTTGGACACTCGGCTTGTGCCCACCTTCACCTACTGATAGCACGTAGAGCGATATGAAGAAAACTGCCTTTCTATAATACGAAGGGATCACTGATACTGACAAGCTCAGCATTACCATTCCCTATGCAGCCAACAACTTTGGGTTATTAGTTTTCTTCGCTTTGTGAATTGGAATATTTTTTTCTATGATAATTGAAAAAATATATTATACCATTAAATAGACAACGGATGACAAAAGTATCGTCTTGAAGCGGCCAAGGAAGGAGTCGGCCACCAAGGCTCCGAGGATAGGGAAGAGCGACGAGACTCCGATCCATAAGTTGACATTCTTTGCTGCTGTGGCCATTGGCTGGCCAAGAACTTTGGTCAGGTACATGATGAGGTTTCCGGCAAGGCCATAGAAGGCAAAGCGGTCTGCTACTTCGACGACTGAGGCAACCAGAATATCAAATTTTGAATGAGTTGAATGTAATAATGAATTGAAATAAGAACATATAAAAGATGAAAATGAAAAAGGGAGATAATTAAAAGGGCTTACAGATGATGAAAAAAGCTGCATTCCATCCACCTTTGGAGGGTTTGTGACGAGTGGTACTAGTTGAGAGCTGCTTGTTAGTGTACTTTTCTCGATATTGGCCATTGTCTGTGGTCACTGGGGTGACAGATGAGCTATCCATGGGAATATTGATGATAATGGAAGCAAGTCTATTTCGAAGTGGGTTTACCAACAGTCAGAATGGGCTATTTGGAAATGTGGCTGACTAGGGTGTCTATTTGTACGCCAGAACTAGTGCACTGTATATAACCATAATATACTCAATCATACAATATTATATATATGCATATATACATTTCTATTGACAATGTTGTTAGGAGACAACAATATTTTTTTTGAAATAATGGAATGAAGGGTGTAGATTGTAGATGTTCCTAATTGTTAAAAAAAATCACTTAGTCAATCATTGATTCTGTACTATGATAAAAGTAACATAGTCTAGCTGCTAGTAGAGAAGTTTTCAACTCAAAAGAACCTAGAAGCCACAAAAAAGCGAAGCAAATTGAGAGTAAATATCATCTCATTCGAGATATAATTGATCGAGGAGAAGAAACTATGTGGAAGATCGCGTCTGAAGAAAACCTAGCTAATCAATTGACTAAAACACTACCTATCAACTTATAGGTCTAGGGATGCAAAATACATTATAAATTACTTTTTGTACAAGTGGGAGATTGTTAGAATTATGTCCAAAAAGTATTTATCATTTATGAATATTTAATAAAATGATATTTCATGCATAGTATTTGTGATAATATTTTTATTATTGGTAAAATAGTAAATGTCAGAAAGATTTTTTGATTTATTCATTAGAGAAATATTTTAATAAAGTTGTTTATTAAAGTTAAGATATATTTTCTCTAATTAAATTAAATAAGATTGTTCACAACTAATAAGAGAAGCTGGACACTTCTCTTAAGTCGTGTTGTAAGACTTTGAGCATTTATTGTATCTTAATCTATATTAGTGTGACGATGTATAAAAAATCTTGGTGTGTAAACATTTAACATGGACCATATATGACATGTTCTTGTAATAAGTGCTATTAACAAGAACATATTCTTATAAACTTGAAAATTAGAATATGTCTTTCTTAATCCTTAAATAAGTAATGAATTCATAGTTATAATTTATATTATTTGAGATGTTAAAAGATATAGATTAAAAAATTGACGATCTAGACTCTGACATTTTAGTAATGCATTATTCTGGGTACTGAGAACATATGCTTATAGATATGGAATCCACAACTCTATTATATAGAGAAATGATACTACCTCGAGGAGCTATAGGAATTTGACGATTCAAACTTTAGCTAAGTAAGTAATAAAATTAGATATTTTATTAATTGAAAACTTTTTACAATCCATTAGATATAGTCTTGTATCAAAGAATTGAAATATATAATTGGAGGGGTAAAATGGTAATTTATCCAGCTCCAATTATCAGTATTCATGTAGGGATATACGTGCACATGTTAACTATCGAGGAGTGGACATAATTTTAATTGAATATCTTGTGATATTTATTAAATTTAAGAGTGCAGTTTAGACTTTTAGTGGAATAAATTCATAACTAATAGTACAAGCCTGCTTGTATTAAGATTAATTATAACTAAGATTTATTAGAACTTGAATTAAATAAGTCTATTTAGGTCTGCAACTATAATATCTTGAGCTGTATGAGATCAATTGGGCTTAAATAGTTTTTTGGGCAATTACACAAAAGAGGTAACAGACTGAAAAGGTAGTGGGCCTTTAGTGCCCATTGTTATGCTGTTTAGGGCACGATGTTTTTCGGCCAATCCTGGCCCACTAGGGCTGGCTTAATTTTACTTGAGGGAGCAACTTAAAAAAGGTTCCTTTCCCCTCCCTTGTGTGGTGTGTTTAGTACTATTGAAATATTAGTTTGGCGACCGTTTTAGAAAACTGAGAGAAAAGTGAGAGAAAAATTTTTGGAGCCACTATTAGAAGCCATTAAAGTTCTTAGATTCTCACTTTGGAGTTAATTAAGATCGAGGTGCTCACGCACCTTTGTAGTTTCATACTTAATACTTAGTAAGAAAGACTTACTGGTTGAGGTACCTATTCGATTATATGTATTTAGACCATAATAAAAATCCTAAAAAGTTTTATGAAATACTATAATCCAGAAAAATTTTTATTTTTCATGCTTCTACTCATCCTTGATTTTGTTATATTTTTCGTATATAATAACTAACAAAAAATACTTCCTCATATCAAAAGTTGCATATATAAGGAAAGAGATTTGCAAAATCCATCAGATGATTGGGGAAAGCCTCTATAAATACTAGAAAGGTTCAAGTGTTTGTGTGCTTCAGGCTCCCACCACCAAATCAGTGAGCAACTCCTCATCTAGTATTTTTATGAAAGATTAAATTCCATGGAGAAGAGCATGATCGATGCTGCAAGTGGAAGAGCACTTGTGAATAAGATGCACGTACAATTACGCACACTAATATCGAATTTGGCAGCTAACTCCAAACAGTTTAGCTCCAATCAAGATCTGTCAGTGAGGAAAGTGAATGAGACAGGGGCTTCAACTAATATCCAACAACAGCTTGCCCACCTCACTATACTAGAGGAAACATGAGTCAAGTTAAGGAGTGTGGAATCTATTCCACAATGGGCCATCCAACTGACATATGCCCCAATCTATAATATAGCAAACAAGAGTAAGTCAATGCCATATGAGGCATTCCAGAAAAACAAGCATTTCAATAGAGATATGATCCTTTCTCTAATACCTACAACCCAGGTTGGAGGGATTATCTAATTTTAGTTCCTTCGAAAACAATCAAGTTTCTGATCCTATTGCCATACACAATCGGCCTCTACGATTTTCTCAACCAAAGTTGCAACAACAATACTAACATCGACCACAAAACAACACTCAAGATTCGGAAACATCACTAGAGGATGTAGTCAATGCATTAGCCAACAATATGCTTCAATGCCAATAAGAGACTCGAGCTAGCATTCCTAACCTGGAGACCCAAGTAAGCACTATGAGTCGACTTGAAGCACAAGGCTCAGGAAAGTTACCATCTAAAACTAAAACTATAAACAACTCGAAGGAGAATATAAATGCTACAAATCTACTGTGTGGTAAGCAAATAGAGGCACCAAAAGTGTCGAGGACAACAGAGGAACCAGTGGACATGCCTAACTCGCCGATAGATCTAATATGCACCCTCGAGGTATTTTGGAAGATATCAATGATTTAGTATTTCCAGTTGACTTCTAAGTCTTAAATATAGAGGATTACAACTCTCCCAACTCAAAGCTGATATTACTTGGGAGACCGTTCATGAAAACAACAAACGAGCGATAATAGACGTGTACGATGGGAGGCAGTTGATAGAATTTGATGGAGAAGTGCGCAGCTTTACATTTCCGAAGCTATACGGCACCCAGATGAATTTGATAAGATATGAGTAACAGGGAATGAGAACGTCGAGCTCAAAACTTGAAACCAAGCATTGGTAAGGAGGCAATCTAACGGTTAAAACATTTCTATTTTGGTTTTCGTTTTTATTGGTTTAGAACAATTTTACCAGTTAATTTCATTTCAGTTTTTATTTTTAATTAAGGATTGTATTAGTTTTAGGATTATTTTGTGTTTGATTTTTTTTTTTTGTTTTTATATTTAAAAAACTAATAACAATAATAATATATATATATATATATATTTTTAAAAGGACAGTAAGCCAACGTCGTGGTAACATGTTGCCCTCTTAGGGTAACAAACAGAAACCCAGAGCCACGACGCTAGATTTATAGAGCTTTTTTATTATTCAATTGAAAAGTTAAAACAACAACAACAATAATAATAACAATAATAATAATAATAATAATAATAATAATAATAATAATAATTAGGGATGGGCACAACAACTCCCAAGTTAGGCGCCGCAGCACCAAGTTGTTGCCAAATTTTTTGAAAGAGGCATAAACATAAGGTTCAGCTAATTTTTTCGTTGTTTTCTTCTTCTTCTTTCTACACACCCTCTCTCTAGAAATCTTTCTCACCCTCTCTCTCTAACTCCTCCCAAATCCCATATCTCTCATCTTCTTTGCTAAATTAAGGATAAAATCTATACTTGTAAAACATCATCACCAACAACAAGGATATAATGAATGTATAGCTTTAGGTAACTATTTTAGCAGCTAAAAAACAACCATTAATCCCATAAATTTTCTTCTCATATTAGGTTCAAAAAATTTTACCTCTTTTAACTATGGTTAAACTCGGTATGGGTGCATGGAACTTTGCTGCTCAAAACACCATAAGAAAAGCAAAGCTGAGATTAGAAGCTAATAGAAAGTAATGGGGAAAACAACTATTTCAAAATTTACGAATCAAGAAAATGATCAAAGCTAACTTTGATAAGAAGAGTAAAGCTTTATAATCAATTGAGCGTATTACATCCTTCTATTATTTCTTCCTAATAATATTAATATATTTGCACAAGACCAATAATATAAAAGAATCGAAGAAATTTTGAAGTCATCACCCTGAAAACCGAAAGCAGATAAAAATTAATCATAAGAATATTCAAAGATAAAATATATCCGAACAAAAATTCTATAGTGTGCATTCTTTCATAGTATTATGCGTATTCCATAATTGTCTTCCAATATATGAAACTTTCTCCACTATTGCTCATAGAACTTCACAAAAGAACAACCTAACAACAAATTTTGTTAATGAAAATGAAAAGAAAGAAGATAGATCTGTAAGATCCAAAAGAGATATGACTCTAGTTTCCTAAACAATATAGGAGTACGATTTTGATAATAAATATACAGGACATATGATTTATTCGACTGAAACAAGTGGTACTAATATCCCACTCAAGCAAGTAGGAAGCATGAAACAGAGGAAGTAATGGAATATGAGACGAGATAATGACATGTTCTTTTCCACAAAACAACACATGTAACGAACCCCACCATCCAATTGTAAATCACACACGGAATTATGCATAAAAAATTATCATAGAAGGCCCAAAATAAAAAGGACAAATTACATTCTCACCCCCTAATTTTTGCACTTTTGCTAACTATAACACCACCTCACAATAATTGATTTTGGTACATTTTATCCCAAATGACAAAATTAGTATCACTTTACCCACAAAGAATAACCAACGTTAATAGAAGTTAGGACTTTTTAGTAATTGCAATATGGCTTCTTGTTTTTCATGAACAAATGGATGGTTACCTGTTGAAGAGGAGAAACCCGGTTGAATATATTAGAAATCCCTATACTCAAAATTAAGACAGATTGTTCATTGAATCCATGGTTTGTGGGTATTAAAGAAAAATTGGGTAACATAGCTTTCTGATGGCTCTTCTTGATATATGTTATCTTTTTTCTTCTCTGAAGACAACGGGAAGACCTTTTGTTCAAGTATAGGAAATTTCTCTTATGACTGCAGATTTGAATCATTCAAACCAGAGCGAGCCAAAAACAACTCCAAAAATTAGTTATATCTTCTTGCCCTCCCTTAAAGTGGTTGAACAGCTCAATTTCAAGCCAGGACTTTGTTATATTAAAAAAAAGAAGCTCAAATTGATAGCAGCTTACTATAACAGATAATTCAAAGAAACACGTAACATGCACTATTTATCCAAGAAAAGAAAGATATGAGTGAAATTCAAAACTTCTTCTCTGCATATTTTTCATAAATCGATACAAGGACCTTTAACTTAATGTGATTCACATACCCTAAAACTTAGTAAAATAGATTCGGTTAAACGAAAGTATTTGCTCAAACAACAAGCAGTCGACAGCTCACTGCACACAATACATACATACAAGTTAGAAGAAAAAGTTAACCAGCAATATTCATGTCTTTAACACATTAACAATTAAAAGTGTCATAACAAAATCCAAAGCTGAATACTAGATATCAAAAGCAATAAAAGGACAAGTTTTTTTTCCTCCTTTCTTTTTTCCCAGCTTCATAGAATTGTAAAAAGAGAACCCCCAGTACAAGAAGCATAATCAAGGAACACGGATATTGAAGAAGAATAAAAGGTCAATAATATTTGAAAAACTTTGGCATTGCCATATCCTTGTGTTTACAAAGACTTCATAAAAAGAACACACACAAAAACTGTACTAACTATAAATCGATTGAGAATTATGACTATATAT
The DNA here is from genome assembly GCA_002914805.1 of Parasponia andersonii. Classification (NCBI taxonomy): domain Eukaryota; kingdom Viridiplantae; phylum Streptophyta; class Magnoliopsida; order Rosales; family Cannabaceae; genus Trema; species Trema andersonii. The sequence continues at coordinate 172,870 of JXTB01000691.1, forward strand.
GTTGTACCTACAAACAACCCATGCAAACGCACATTGGAAATGAATAGCAACAAAATACATGAAATTACCCAAATACAAATCCAATTATGCTCATAAACACCATCCAAGAATATATGAAATGAAATGAACATTATAACAAAAAAAGATATATATATATAAATACCAGTCGTCTTGGTTTTTTAATCGAACTCGGAACTCCAAAGAGTTCATGCAACAGACACAGATCCACTCCTCAGTTCCCTCTTTTGTGTCCTCCCAACTTTCCTTTTCTTCTTCAATCTCCCAATTTCGATTTAGAGTTTATACGAAGAAAAGAAGATTGTGATTCAGGGCTTTTAAAAGCTTGGTGAAGAGTAAAAAACGAAATGATTGATAATAACGAGCTATGGTGCAAGTCAACACGATAGTGCAAAAGAATTCAATGTATCGACCCAGTTGGACTAGATAAATCAATTTTTTTAAAACGTTTAATTCAATTTTGGAGCGTTTTCGAAACTTATTCTTTAAATTTAAAAATAATTTTTACATAAAAAATTGAAAAAATAATACATTAATGGTTCTAATTTTCTCCATAAAAACTATTTCTGAATTTGAAAAATAAAATTAGGATTTTATACCAAATATACTATATTCATTTTTTCAAAGAAAATGAAGGGTTTTGTTTCATACAATTATTAATTCTATGAAATATATTTCATTCGTTTTATCTTTTGTTTTAGGTTGGAATATTTCATAAAATCAATCCTTTATTGTTATCTTTTTAATCTATGTCGGAATATGTTAATAAATTCACCAGATATTATTCTCAATTCTCAATTACTTTTTTTAAAAAATATTCTTCTAGTGATGACCAGATAAGATGTATATTGGTTTATATTCTGCAAGTATGTATTGTTTGGATTGAGGAGATCATATATATATATATATATTTATATGCTCCTTGCCACTTCAGTACATGAGCAAAATTTTCAAAGTGAATTTAAATATTTTCTCGTTGCTTCCTGTGGCGCTGTATATGGAAGTATACTCCATGATGTAGAGGCCATTTTGACTTAGTGGTGGGCAAAGTGGGAACTGACAAGTTAGGCCCTTGTTGTATGACCTATATATGACTGGCTTCGCCTCTACTCAAGCCAGCCAGACCCATCTTCTGACTACCACGAGGTCCTCCTCAGCTCTCAACACAAGCTCTCTCTTTGTATATCTAGTGACCAGCTTGTAGAGATTTACCCATATAGATATATAATATCAAAATTTTGGGCACCAAGACCAATATAACTCTATTGTTGACCACATGTTACAACCGTTTGTTTGAATTGATACATACCTGAATTTATTAGTACAGGTCAAGGGCCGAGCACCCGATTGACTACCCACTACGGGCCCCACATGTACTCTCTCGTTCTCCTGATACACGCTGAGAGAGTTGCATCCCATCCACGCGCCACTTCCAAGCCACTGCTACGAACACTTGCGCCATGGCGGGGAAGGTGCTTCTGACCGGGATTTGCTTTCGGCACTTCTTGATTCTCAGTAAAAAAAGCAGAAGCACCGCCGCCGACACTGCCGTCAGCATTCCAAAACTGATGGTCCAATTTATGTTGTCCTAAAATGTAAAAAAGCAACCAAGTAGTACACGTACGTTATTTACAATGACAGGAACATGGTTGTGCTATGACTCGTGAGTGAGACACTTTCAGGATAAAAATTATTATCCATAAACATATTCTTCTTCGGTTCAATTTAAATCAGTAGATTAATTAATTAAGCTTTCACTTTTTATTATATTCTACTCAACAAAAAAAGTAAGTTATAACATTCACATCTAAGCTATAAACTTGTTCCAATCAGCTTAAACATTAGCCTCTTTGCTATAAACTTGTTCCAGCTAAGCTATATCATGAATTAATGTTTAATTCATAAACTTGTTCAATTGTTCCAGCTACTATCCCTAAATACGACCAATTGAAGAAAGAGCTCTTAGCCTCTTTCTCAGTCGGTGAGTCCTAGTCGAACTGGTCTGCCGCGAAGGTTTGGACACATGGCTTGGAAAAACCCAGATTTTCGGAGGGGTGAAATTGGAATTTCACAAATTTTCAGATATTATATTAAGTGAGTTAATTTGCAAAATTTTATTAAAGAAGGACTAAAATATAATTAATTTTGAGGATTGAATTGATAGAGTTTAGGGATCGGGGACTATAGTGCAAATTTTTAAACATCTGCATAGTCCCATATATTCCCACTCACTTGGGTTCCTTTTTCCAATCACTCTCTCTCTTTTCCTCAGCCAATTCTCTCTCTCAACTCACTCTCTCTCTCGTTCTCGCTCACTCAGCCGAAGGGGAAGAAGAAGCCGCCACCGCCTCCCGCTGTTGTCCACCCGAGTAGACCACCAGCGGAGCTCCCCACGCCGAGCCGATGCTGATCAGCTGCCATCGCCAGAGAAGCCACCGTTGCCAGAGAAGAGAAAGTGAGTCATTTCGGAGTTTTTCACCGGCGATGATTATGTCTACTATTTGACCTCTAATCAGGCTCATTGGATTCGTCTCGTCGCAAGGATCGTCAAGGTATATATATCTTAATCCCATATCGCCCCGAATCAAAACTTACTATTTTTGGAATATTTTGAGCTTGAGTTGAATTTTTAATCCGACTGTTGAATCGTGTTTTTGTTGTTATTTTTGGATTGTACTCGGAAAATGAGGAAGTTTGATATATATATATATATTGCCTATGTTTAGTGATCGACACGAAAATCGAAATCGAACGCCTAAGATTTACCTTGATTTGTGTGCCACCGGTCTGGTATGAGCCCGGACCCGAATTAGATAAGTTAAATATCTAACGTAGCTATTTTGAGTGCTAGGAATTTAGTGAGTAAGTCCATTTGTGGATTTGAAGCTCCGTTGAGAAGTTAGTTTTTCGTAAGAGGACGGTCGAGGGTTTAGAATTAATTCTCAACCCTCTAAACGATCGTCAACGACACCTTGAGGATTCAATAGCATGGTATCGCTATTCTTGTGAGATAGGGATTCGATTACCTTCGTTTTATACTATTTTCGAATAAAACTTATTTTCTGCAATATATGAGAACAAATGTGATTTTTGAATTCCTTGAACATATGTGATAGACTATAATGGTATGATATATAAATATATATATATATATACTATATTGCTCTGGGGATTTTCTGAGTGTAGATTAGTTTGGGTATATTAAAAATAGGGCTGTTATACTGCCCGTTTGTCTATTAGAACCTAATATGCTTATTTTACTGAAAAACCAGAGTACGATTATTTTCACACTTTAATTTTGTATTGTACGTGTCATAGGATCATATATGAGTACCGTGTTAGCATCGTGTGTTTACAGTATGACGCTAAGTGCCTCACCGTCGGTGTAGAGTCCGTAAACCTACCTGGGATTTTGTTACTTTTGATTATATCCCTATTTGGCAGGTGTAGGTAATTCAGTTGCCCCTCCAGGTTTGGTAGGTGACACATAGGTGTCCCTTCTGGGTATGGGCTTAGGTGTAAAGCAGATTATTAGGTACACTTAGTGCCATCATCCTGGGTTTCCATAGATGAGAGGATGTGAGCTCATGGGTATGGGTTGATTTATGTCATGTGCATATGGATTGATGATTTTGATCATACTGCTTTATACAGATATATATATATATATATGCATGGATTTCCGATTTGAAATATATATATATATATGTACGTGTTTTGGATTTAAATTAATCATGTAGAAACTTTCCATCATCATCAAAAGAAAAATTTTTCGATCGAGATAATTATTTTTCCTACTGGGCATTTTATGCTCACTCCCTTCCTCCCTTCCTCAGGTGGTGTCCAGTATAACTTTGGAGATCAAGAGGAGTAAAGGGCCATCTTGACTGTAGTTCGTTATCTTGGTAATGCTTGGAGTGTGTTGTTATAGTGTTTGGGCTGCTTGGATTTTGTTTTAGTATTGAACCAAGATTACTACATTCTATTTTTATCTGTGAACTTATGTATGTCATTCTAGTATCTGTTCTGACGTGGATGATGATGATGCTTGGACTTATATTTTATTTATAATTTTTTTTGTATTTATTCGATCTATGTTTAATGATATATACGAATTGTGGGAGAGGTTCACGGGATGAAATTCCAAATATTTTATCTAAAATTGACCATTCTATAAAACTAAAACTTTTTAGATGCTTTTCAAATAAATCAAGACATTTCTCATCCTTGCGAAATTCCCCTTCTACTACTTGCCCGAGTTTTGGGTTATGACATGGCTTATGCTTACCTTCACCCACCGATAGCACGTAGAGCAAAATGAAGAAAACTATCTTCCTATAATGTCACTTCAACAAAAAATACCTTTCAAAGTGCTTTATAAGTGCCTTGAAAGGCCTTTCATGGTGCCTATAAAAGCGCCTTGGTTCCAAGTGCTGTGATAGGCCTTGGCTACGAAGGCACTTATAAGGCGCCATAGAAGGTCTATCAAGGCGCCTATTAGGCACTGTGAAAGGCATCTTCCACGGTGCTTATAAAGCGCCGTGGAAGATGTCTACCAAGGCACCTATTAGGTGCCTTGATACCAAGGTGCTTAACAGTCGCCGTGGAAGATGCCTTTCACGGTGCCTAATAGGCGCCTTGGTAGATAATTTCCAGGGGGTATTTGTAACGTATTTGTCTATACTACCCCCTGGAATTTTATAAATGTAATCCAAATTCATTACATATACCAAATATTTGAAATAAAATAGAGTATAAATATATATTTACATAGTAATATTAAATTAACATAATAATCCATATAGTCTATATATACATTAGTTTTCTAAGCCAAACTAACATGATCATCAAAGACTACATATAGTTTAAATAAACAAAGATTAAGAACTTCAAATGAGAAATTGTATTAGTTCTTCAACCCACTCTTCAAGAAGTCCGTTAATATCATACTTTATATAGAAATTTTGTCCATTAAACTACAAATTCAAACACCTTATTTATTAGAAAGTTATCAATCAAACTATAAATTAGAATAGAACTAATAAAACATATGTTTACATATAATTATGGTAAATGATTTAATATTGGCTTGTTCAATGACTTCTCTCACAAATTTATATATGTAAAATCTACACTCAATATTTTTCGGTTGTCTTGGGCACTATACATAAGCATAAAGTAAACATAAGAAATTTTAATTAATCTTCCACCTAACAAGTGTTATTAATTCAAATTTAGTACCTTTATTAACTTATAAACCGGACTATTTGATCTTCCTTTCTTCCCTTTTTCTACATTATATATCTTGAA
>JXTB01000692.1:0-47441 GCA_002914805.1 Parasponia andersonii
TACCTCACTTACCCTAATATAAGAAGAAAAGAGTACTGTAGAAAAAAACTGGAGGGTGGCGGCTGAGCCAAAAAGATAGACGGAAAAGGAAAGAAAGAGGGAAGAACAGTACAGCGAAAAAGAGGACGAAGAAGGAGACATACTAGCGGCTGCAAGGGGCTAACCCTCCATCATCCAGCTAGCGATTTCTTACTTCTTTTAGCCTTCTTCATATTTATTTCTTCATATTTTTCTTGAATTTTCAGTAATCAATGGAATATTTTAGGATACTTGTTTTTACATTTCAAACTATGAGCTAAGTTTCCTTAGCTGGGATTGTGATGAATCCAAGGTTGTGATGATGGGTTAAAGTTGTTTTCAACGTTTATAGAATTTTTACTCTAGTTTATTCAAGTGAGCTTCATCATTATTCCTTTTTATTGCTTGACCATCAATATTTAGGATAAACAAATTGGGATTAAATCTGGAAAGGTTAATCTTAGTTGGATTTAACTTGGATAATGCATGATTTAATCATCTTGTTAATAGATCTTTAAATTAGTAATGATATAGAAATATATTGTTACCTTGCAAACCCATTGAGAATGGATGCTATAAATGACGTTTTGAAAACTGGATTAGCATAGGAATATGTCAAATCTGGATTGAAGAACTTAACACATATTAAATTCGGAAGATTAATATGTACAGAGTAAATTTTTGGTTACTGGAGTGAATTTTGCTGTAGCGTTGCTGCAGCAACGAAACCCAGATTTGCAACCAAGGAGGATTCATTTATCCCAGCTTATCCATACCACTGATTTACATTCACTTGATTAGATCTCAGTATTTTCTACTTATTATTTACATTCCTGTTTGCATTTCTAATATTTGCCATTTGATTACAAATCTCTATTTCTCATTCATTAATTCAGCACATTTAACATTTAGTTTTCGCATTTAATTTTAGTACTCAATCCCTGTGGAGACGATACTCACTCACTACTATATTACTTGTTTCGACACGTGCACTTGCGTAGCTATTATAAAATCGACAACAAAGAGCTGCTGGCAAGCGAAGCTAGAAGTGAGCGAAGGGAAGATTTTGATGAAGAGGTCCAACAAGAGTCTGGGGGCCAACCGCCGAGAGAAGTTCTCACCCCATCTAGATCGCGGATGCAGGGGGAGCAATAAAGCCAGATGAGGCCATCCCGAGCCAGAGCAGCAGTGAACGGAAGATACCAAGAACATCTGGAAGGTATGTTTCCCAACTGGAAGCAAGAAATGATGGCGAAGCTAAGTAAAAGGCTTGGGGCCCATCACAGCCAGACCCCCGATGATTTGACAGAGCAAACTGTGCGAAGGATCAGCCGGACGGCCTTCGCCGACTAGATCCAGATGGAGCCCAAGCCGAGAGACTTCACAACCCCGACCTTCAGGCCGTTCGATGGAAAGTCCGACCCCCTCGATCACATATACTATTTTCAGTAGAAAATGGCCTTGGAAATCAGGGACGAGGCTATGACCTGCAAAGTCTTCTCCACAACTCTGGCAGGACCGGCCCTATTATGGTTTAGATAGCTCCCAGAGAAATCCATAAACGAGTTCGAAGATTTCTGCAAAATTTTCTTAAAGTAGTACGTAGGTGCCCGGAGGCAGCAGAAATCTATGCGAGATCTTGACCAGTTGGAACAAACTGCGAACGAGTCTCCAAGAGAATACCTATCGCGCTTCCTAGAGCTGATGTTCCTAGTGCACAACGCCGACTCAGTCCAAGCCGCAGGATCATTCGTCAGGGGCCTGCAGCCAGGATCGATGCTGTCGGACCATCTGCTTCTGAACCTTCCGTATAATATGGCAGACATCCAGGCGGTCAAGAAGACGGTAAGAGGAGGAAGGCATCTCGTGTCCCACTGTCGAAATATGAGCTCAACACGCCGATCGATGTGATCTACCTCCAAAATAGGAACATGGGTATTTTCAAAGACCCACTCAAGTCCGGCGTTTCTGAGCACATGAAAAACAGGAACATGTACTGCTAATTTCACAAGGATCACAGGCACGACACCATCAACTACCGTAACCTTTACGCGCAAGTTATGATGGCGATCCATGCCGGTAAGTTGAAACAGTATATGAAGGCCGGCGGAACCCAGCAACAGGAAGACGCCACCAGGCCCGAAAAAGACAAGCAGACCCAGGCCTCCAGATCAGGAGAGCAAGCCCTGAGGATAGTGCCGACCATCGTGGGCAGACCAGAGCCGACCCAGGGTCAGGATGAGAAGGAAAAATGCCTCAAAAAGACCCAAGAAAGAGTGAAGCGCCTAAGGGGGAGGGGCGATTCCGTCAACCATTTAATGGTGGGAGAAAGCTGCGCCTCTGCCGCCCCCATCGCCTTCACCCAGCAAGATTTGACCACGGTGCGCCTGCCTCATGGCGACCCTTTAGTGATTAAGCTACAGATCGACTCCGCATTGGTCAAAAGGGTCCTGATCGACGGTGGGAGCAGCGTTGATATCCTGTTCCTCAGCACGTTTGAGAGCATGGGCCTGAATCAGCGCTCAGGCCAACCTGTCAGCGGCTATTCGCTTTTGACAGTACCAAGATTAGTCCCTTGGGCGTCGTGACCCTGAAGGTCTGCACTGTAGAGAGATGTTTGGATGTGGACTTCATCGTCATCGACTGCCAGTCCTCCTTCAATGTAATCATGGGGAGAGGATGGATCCACGCCATGCATAGGGCCACCTCTACTCTCCATCAGGTCTTAAGATGTCTATCAAGGGATGGTACCTATACGATAGGCATCAAGGGAGACCAAGCTTCCGCCAGAAAATGTTTTTCAACTGCCCTGAGAGGAGGCGATGCGAGCGCGAGCACCTCGACTGGGGACAAGTAGCAATCAAAGGACCGCTTATCAACATGCATGAAGCGGATTGAAGAGAAATCCGATATACCAGAATCCACGATTGAGGTGGTTCCTTTGAAAGAAGCAGAACCGGCGAAGGTAGTATTAATCGGGGCTCTGTTACCTAAAAAAGAAAAAAATTAGACGTTGAAATTCCTGAAGCAGAACGAAGACGTCTTTGCGTGATCACACAGTCGCATGCGTGGTCACACAGTCGCATGGGGGACATATTCTGGTAATTCTGCCTCCCCGTACCTCCAATCTTAGACAGTAATGGTCCCACTCCACGAGCCTTTACTCTAAATTCCAGCTAAGCTCAGTTTGATTTTACTCTCAACAATTTTTTTCTTTTTTGTTCAAGTCTAGTCTCCCAGTGTCATATTCTGGAAACTCTGCCTCCCCATACCTCCAATCTTAGACAGTAATGGTCCCACTCCACGAGCCTTTACTCTAAATTCCAGCTAAGCTCAGTTTGATTTTTCTCTCAACTATTTTTTTTTTTTTTGGGTCCAAGTTAGTCTCCCATTTATTTATTAAGAAACTGGTAAGTAACTACCGAGAAAATGCACTACTCCTAGTCTACTAGTACTACTTTCACCGGTGGCTTATATTTCGAGTATTTTCATACTCATCAGGCGTTTCTCTCACGCTTCTACTTTTATTTTTCTCATTGACATGTATATATAAATAGAAGACAAGTCACTGTATTATATACAGAGTTACATTAGTTTCATATGTGTCTATTAATAGATTAATAGAGTGGTTCTAAGGATCAATAAAAAAGGCCAAAGTAGTGATCACTTTCACTTCCCCGAGAAGAGTAGTAGTACCGTACAGTTTACCACAAAATATTATGGACTCACTTTCACACCCTCGTCGTCGTCGTCCTCCTCCTCCTCATTCCCACTCCCACTTCTCTTTCATTCTCTTCCTCCTCCTCTTCATCACCGCCTTTTACTCCTCAGGTAATTCCCACATCCCCTCTCTGCCCGCAAAACGGCGTGCTTTCACCTCTCATTTTTCTCCCTCTTTTTTTTCAAAAATAATTTATTTATTTTCTAATTTTCGCAGAGTCTCAGTCCTTCATCGGCGTAAACTACGGCCAAGTCGCCGACAACTTGCCGGCGCCGGAGGCCACGGCGAAGCTCCTCCAGTCGACGACCATCCGGAACGTCCGCCTCTACGGCGCCGATCCGGCCATCATCAAGGCCCTCGCCGGCACCGGCGTCGGGATTGTAATCGGGGCTTCGAGCGGCGACATCCCGGCGCTGGCCTCCGATGCGAATTCGGCGACTCAGTGGGTCAACTCGAACGTCCTCCCATTCTACCCGGCCAGCAACATCACCCTCGTCACGGTCGGCAACGAGGTCCTCACCTTCGGCGACCAGGCCCTGATCTCGCAGCTCGTCCCCGCCATGCGAAATCTCCAGAACGCCCTCGCCTCTGCCTCGCTCGGGGGCAAGGTCCGGGTCTCAACCGTGCACTCGATGGCCGTGCTGGGCCAGTCGGATCCTCCGTCTTCGGGTCAGTTCCGACCCGAGTTGCAGGACACCCTCAGGGCTCTGCTGGCTTTCCAGAGGGACAACAACTCCCCTTTCGCCATCAACCCGTACCCGTTCTTCGCTTACCAGAGCGACCCGAGACCCGAAACGCTGGCGTTTTGCTTGTTCCAGCCTAACTCGGGACGAGTCGACTCGGGGACTGGGATCAAGTACATGAACATGTTCGACGCTCAGGTGAGTTTCAACGGAAAGCAGCCACTGAATTTTCAATTTTCTGTCTTTTTTTTTTAATTAAAAAATAGAATTAAATTAATGTGGCCCAGGCTTGTATTGAAAAAGTTGACGTGTAAGTCAACGGGCAAGAGTAAAGTGTGGACTTTGATGGCTTGTGCCTTGCGGGATAGTTAATACGTTAGTTTAGTTTCCATGCTTGGGTTACGTGTCTCGGTGTCCACGACATTGACGTAAGACGTCTCCGAGGAATTGTGTTCTACGGTCGTTCGTATCGTATGAATGTTATTATACTCTAGAATTTAAAGTCGGTTCAACCTTAATTTTTAACTCCTTGTCTTAAATAGTATTAGTTCTTTGGTTATTATATACTACTTTTGGCTTTTTGTCGCAGTTGTTAGGATTTGGTTTAAGTTTTTCAGTAGTTGTATACATTGGTTAAAAGAAAAGAACATGTAATTAGTTTAGTTTGAATTATTAGGTGAAGTCAACAAACAGTGTTCTCTCTTTTCCTTTCCTTTTTTTTTTTTTTTTTTTTATTTATAGGTGCGGGTTTCATATTTATTTGTATGCTAATTGGCTATATTGCTTAAATTGCTAGTCATGGAAAAAAGTACTAAATTAAAACTGAGGTTCTGTCATATTGAAAAACAACGTAGTTACTGTATCTGGATTTGCCGTAACCATTCGATTCTCTAGCTTCATTTTTTATTTATTTTTTTGAAAATATTGTTCAAATCAGTTTCTTATGTGTCTCAAAAGCCAATTTCATATATCTTTGCATGTTTTCAAAATTATTATTTAAAAAAAAAAAATACGCATAAGTGTAATTTCTAGTATCGTTACATATAATATGATTCACTTTTAGTAGAACGAATAGAAGAGAAGCCTTTAGATGTAGCTGAATCCTGATAAGACGTAACAATATATGCTTGGTGACAGACAGGCTGGCCATTGCAATAATTTTTAGATAACTCCATCGAATATTGATGTTATATTTGGATGGATTATATGATGGGGGCTTTGAAAAAGTTGACATATATGATTGTCCTATACACCCAAAGTATTTTAACTCTGGGACCACTGACTTTGTGATTCTCCTTTTTCACTTGGGGAAAATGTTAGCCTGGATAGAATTAAATTAATACATTCACTTGTACTATATCTTTTCATTTTAATCTACATTATTGCTTGCCCTTACTTGAGTTGAGCCCACTTAAGCACAATCTGCTTGTTGAATTTTCCTGTCATTAGCTGACGTTGTAATCAATTATTGAGTACTGCTAAATAATTATCATTCTGACGTGACACAGGTATTAACAGTTGTCTTAGTAATGTACTAACTAGAGTCGAGTGTTTATAACATGATTACAGTTTTAACTGTTTGTTACATTACCAACTTTTACTCCAATAGTTTATTAGACCTATTATAAACAGTGAAACGTGACCAAATTGTTTTTGAGTGTAGGTTGATGCTGTACATTCTGCCTTGAACGCACTGGGATTCAAGGATGTTGACATTATGGTTGCCGAGACAGGATGGGCATACAGCGGGGACAGCAACGAGGTTGGACCAAGCGTAGAAAATGCCAAAGCCTATAATGGCAATTTAATTGCTCATCTTAGATCATTGGTTGGGACACCTTTGATGCCTGGAAAATCTGTTGAAACGTACATTTTTGCACTCTATGACGAAAATTTGAAGCCCGGCCCGGGTTCCGAACGGGCTTTTGGGCTATTTAGGCCCGATCTAACCATGACCTACGATGTTGGTCTCTCAAAAACTAGCCAGGTGAGACCACTGTTCTTAAAATGCACTAATGTGCATTAATATTAAGGTTTCTTCTTGCTCTATAAAATTAAAGTTGATTGGATTTGCAGTAAGAGCTTTGAAATATCCCCAAATGATATATTAAAATAAAATCAATCTAAAAGATAAAGTTGGGTTGGTGGATACACTTTTAGGCTTTAGCATAGTTGAGAATAATGACATGTAGTTGGTAATTTGACTTTTTTAGAAGTTAAGAATAATGACGTTTCACATGTAGTTCAAAATTTGCTAACTGTAGTACCAGAGACACAAATAGTAATATACTAATTTAATGTGCACCAATTCTCTTTTTTTTTTTTTTTTTGGTCTAACATAGTGTCACCCCCATTTAATCAGGTACAACATTTGTGTGTATTGTGTACTGCTATTATTTTAGCTTGATTCTAAAGAAGGTACCTCAAACAATGACTTTTTTAATTGATTTCCAAATTAGTTATAGTAGATGCAAGTGAAGCTAGATATGATTATCTTAGGTCCTCGTGGTTAATAACATACGTGACTTTGATTTAATCTTAATCTTAATCTCAGGCTCCATCAACAACACCGGTGACTCCATCATCACCTAAGCCAACAGCATCACAATGGTGTATGCCTAAGGCGGGTGTGTCCGATGCTCAATTGCAGGCCAATTTGGACTACGCATGCGGCCAAGGCATCGACTGCGGCCCCATCCAAGCAGGAGGTGCCTGTTTTGAGCCCAACACTATAGCTGCTCACGCTGCCTATGCCATGAATCTTTACTATCAAACTTCAAGCAAACAGTCTTCCAATTGTGATTTTTCACAAACAGCCACTCTCACATCTGCAAATCCTAGTAAGTTTTATTATTTTTTGTTTTTGTTGGTGCGAAATTATCTGATTTCAATGGTTAATTCTAGTCAAAAGTTTTGAGGTGTGTGATTAAGATTAGAATCTCAGAACAGTAATAGCTTCTAATTTTTATGCTTTACTTTCTCCTTTTTAAATGTAACTTGCCAACCTTTGTGGAACATAATAGTACTGTTCCGCCTATTATTTTATAAAATGATTAAGGTAGTAGCTTAGCATTATTCCTAATATTAGAATATTCAAACTTTTGAATGGCGCTACAAATATTTTAATGCTATCAACATTGCTAACTTTATCATTTCGAAACTTAATATGTTTAAGGAGATAGATCAGGAGAAAGAAGTTCTATACTTCATTACCGTTTCCTAGTTTAGTACGATTAATTTTCTTTCGTTGTTATTCCTTTTGACTGGTCATTTCTTTCTTTTACTTTTGCCCTTCTGATTGTAGGTTACAATGCTTGCATTTACCCTGGTGGCAGTTCTTAAAAGGTGAAGAATTAAGTTAATATGATACTAAATAAGGCATTCTTCATTCAAGGTCAAAATGACTTGGATTTTGGTTAGGGAATAAGTACTGACGGGGCCGGGTGTACCACTGCGCGCTCTAATCGTAGAGATTGCTTCTTTTGTTTGAGATCTATATATATATGATTGTAGCTAAATATCACTACAGTATTTTGTGATGTCTACTTCAGTTTGGGTGGTCTTGCTACATGACCTTCCTAGTTAAAGGACGGAATAATGGTGCTATCTTCATCTGGCATGAAAGTATTTAATTGGTAATGAAAACGTTTCAGCTGAATGACCTTGATAGCCTGAAATGAGTTCGTTTATGCTACTTTTGTGCAATGTTTTCAAACCTCTAAGAAGTAAATGTATGATATGTGTTGGTTATGCCTAGTGATTAGACTCACTGTCACAGGGTTCACGTCCAAGATATGTGATCCCACCCTACGCGGTGCCTGGGTAACCACCTTGGGCTAGGCTTGCTCACTAACAATATGCATGTAGGAAACATAGACTAATTTTGCCCTGCTTTGGGCTCATCATGTGAGCGGCTCTAACTCCCGACCAGTTTGTGCAGGGGTGACCTAGCTCCATCAAGATCATCCCTTAGATCTCCCGTACGCACCTCCAACCGCCTAGTCAATTATGCTAACGTGCAGTTTGTTCCACCTATCACTTTTCAGGGAAATACAAACTCTCCCCCACTAAAAAACATGCACGTCCTCGTGTATGAAATCATCACGTCGAAATGTTCTACCATGCCTATCCTTTTCACTCAGTGCACACAATCATGTGGGGCGCACTACACAAATACTGGCGCTCGGCGTAGATGCAGGCTTGCCACTGACTTATATTTCGTTATGGTCTCAGTGAGGTTTGATTGCATCTTGGTGATCTTCATCCCATGGAACACGACAATGTCTCATTATATCCGTCGCTTAAGCTCTAATACTACTTGTCATGAGGGTCACGCCCAAGATAAGTGATCTCACCTTGTGCGATGCCCGGGTAACCACTCCGGGCCAGCAGGGTCACCAACAATATGCATATAGGTAACATCGATTGGTTTCGCCCTGCCTTGAGCTCATCAGGGAAATAACTTAAGCTCCCGACCAGTTTGTGTAGGGATGGCCTAACTCCATCAAGATCATCCCTTAGATCTTTCGCACACACCTTTGCAGTCTTTTTGCCAAATCAATTATGCTAATGTATAATTTGTCCTGCCTATCACTTTGTAAGGGGTTATACTCACAACATTGTGTTCAACTTGGATAGTTTGAATCCGTCAATCGTGAAACTTCCTGGTTCGACTAATCACAATGAAAGATTCTTTTATATTGTCTCTAACTATTTGTATTTTAGCCTATATTTCCTGCAATCTATTAATTAGCACTTTGACATGTTCACCACCTACAGTAGTACACTCAAAACTTTCACGTAACTTTGTTTTAGGTGGTGGTAAATAGTACTCCAAATTATGACTGAACAAATTAATATGGTGATATTATCATAATTTATCCCTTATAAGAACAAAAAATTTGATTATTTCATAAGCTCATCTAGATTTCTTGCTAGTATTATCAATGTTTAAATCTCGAAAGCTCCCGTTATAAAATAACAAGTTTTCTAGAAAAATTGTGTTACAACCAACCTATATGTTCATTCTCTATACTGTTTTTTTGTTTCTATTTTGGAGTGTTTTTCTTTCTTCTTGAAAATAGTACTAGATTTTAGTTTTTAATAATTTAAGGTGTCATGAGCTTCCAACAACGACAGTATATTAGGTCTCTAAATCCGTTACGAAAATATAAAATAGAAGAAAATAAATAACTAATAATTTTTAGCGCCTATATATCTAATATTACATCTGCTAACACATCTAGCAGTTAGGATATCTGGCTTTCACCCAGGAGATCCTGGTTCGATTCCCGGCAACGGGATTATTTTTATTTTTCAAGATAAGAAGGGAAAAAATGTTAAACTAGTAGTACCAAAAAGTCAATTAAGCCCATCCTTTGGAACATGTCTATGTGTATGCTCTATTTATTAGTCAGGCGGGTAAATATGGGAAGTTGGGAACCACATGATGCCTTCCATATATATATATATGGGCACCAATCCAGTAGGTATTTTTTTTTTTTACCTATATATAGGTATCAGTTTGGCCAATGAAAATTTAGCATACACCTTTTTTTTATTGTAAAAAATAAGAGAAAGAAAGAGCATTAATGATACATGTTTTTTCATGCACTTCATTATAGCCATTGGATCACCATTAGATGGTGATCCAACGGCTAAAAAAAAAAATCTACCCATAGGTAAAAAAAAAAAATACCTATTGGATTGGCAACCTATATATATATATATATATGTCTATTAGATGAGGTTTCAATAAATTTATTTCTGAAAACTAATTTGGAATAATGAATTTTGATTTGATGATTATAATAATATTAGTAATTTTATTAAAAAATTTAATATAATTAACACCTATATAAATATAGAGTTATTTAAAATTTAAAAATGTGTAACCTGTTTGTGACCTAATGAATTGGATAGTTTTTTTTCCTTTTTAAATTGTTTTTCCCAATATGCTATATAATACTCTTTCTCTCTCCTTTCACTTCACATTTTTTATATTTCTAATATTTAGAATAATTCTCCAACTAATGTATGCATTCTCCAACTCATGTGTAAAAGGTTTGTTTTTTTAAAATTGAAAAAATGTAAAATTAGGGGGAAAAAAAGAAAACCCTATACCTATTATTACATATTATAATTATTGAAGATATCTTTCAAATGTTCTGAATTTATGATGATCACATTCAGTGCACTTAGTATCGTGCTAGTACCTTATACAAAATTGTTCTTTTTTGCAACATTATTTGAAAAAAAAAATAGAATAAAAAACCATCAAAATTCATCTTATTTTTCCAACGATCCATGAATAAGACTAATATTTTTCTATAAAAACTATCAACTTTTTTTTTTAACAAATATACATTACATGTCTAATAGGATTATATGGTAATATGAATATTTGCGAATATTTATTATATTTTCTATGCAAGTTGCAATAACAATCAAGAATCAAAATATAACTTTAATTTATAGAACTCAAAAAAATATTGTCTATTCAATCCCAATATTTGTGTTGTATGAATATGATAACATTCATCATAAATTTATTTATATAGGACCATAACCCTTTTTTTTAAGTGATTGCAAAATATTTTATTCCTTTTAGTTCTATATGACTGCATAATATTTTAGTTTATATGATCTTAGTGTCTCTTTATTTTTTTTTAATATGAATTTCTAGCTAGTTTTTTTTTCCCTTTTTTAAACGAAAGCAACAAACACATATTAAGTGAGATTCTTTTTTTTTTTTTTTTGTTTTAAAACAATACCCATCTTTGGAGATAAAAAGAAAAAAGAAAAACATCATTCAAGGAAAATATGTGGGATTCTCTAAAAAAAATGAAAAAGAATAAAAATAGATGGGTGTAACTTGCTATAAGAGGTTAAAGAAATATATCTATATATAAAACAAAATTAAGAATCTCCCTTGGAAACTCTCTCATATATATTTGCTTATTCTCTAGCTTATTTTCAGAAGAATGGGGAAAGATATTTTTGATGGAAATAGTTTAAAATTTTTAATTATGTGTAAGTTATCCTCAATTCTGATCTGGCTTTGTTTAACTATTAGAGCTAGGCCATGACCCTTTATGGTAGGCTGTGGCTGATATGAGTTAGGATTTTTATTTATTTGTTTATTTATTTTTTCTTTTTTTACCACGTGCATGAGTTCTCTCACTCGACTACAAATCAATTTGCTTGAGATATTAATTTAAATTATAACTATTCACAATATGCTTGTTAAAGAATTTCAGGATCAATGTTAATGTTAATTTTATGATCTCATCATTATATTGTAAAAGAAGTTATGCTTACATGTAATAAAGTAGGGCTTGGAACAAATATTCACAATTTATTGATGACAAATACATAGGTCAATCACATATTAGGCTACATATATATTTTCATTTAAGTTGTTTCTTCTACAAAACCGTGGGCGAAAAACTTTGTTAGATTTCTTGCAATTCATGAATAGTTGACATTTGGTCACGTGGACTAGCTCTTCCATGAACATTTTTTTTTTAACGAAAAATAGAATTAAATTAAGGAGCTCTTTCATGACTTGGTCAATCCAATTTGAACGACATTTACATAAAACAACTTATTAAAAAGAAAACCAACATTGCAAGAGGAAGGCAATTAAGAGACTCTTACTCTATGTATATAAGCTGAACAATAATTTATTCAACGTAATAACATTCAATACCAGTCTCATTTGTATTGTTTGTTCTAATACCAATAGATTGAAAATCAGTAACACTAACACCTCTACTTTGTGGCATTACACAAGAATCTTATCCATTTGAAATAGTTTTGAACTTTTTTTCCCCAAAAAAAAAAAGAATTAAGGAAATATGATGATTAAACTTAAACTTTATATTATAGATAAAGTGCTAGGAATAATAATTTGGATTACAATTCGACCACCCGACATGAATACGACATGATTTTTTTGCGAGTTAGAATTGTAGAAAAGTAGTACAAATTGAAATTGAGTCGATCCGATTAAGATGAATCAAAATATGTCAAATTTGGGTTGATGCCAATCAAATTATGTTTGCGATCAATATAATTTGAAACTTAATACTATCACTATGATTCTTGAAATGAAAATTACTATCAGGTACTGAAAATTTTATTGGTTCTTCCCCTATTTATTTGATTTTCAACAACTCTATATTAGTATATGGCAATCAAAATTCTATTATATATATATATATATATATATATGTTTTGGGGGTTTTCTAGGATACGGTATAACAAAAGTGGGTGTATTCATACATGTGTTAATGTAAACCATCATATACGGAATCAATGATTAGGATTGGATTGCAAAGTTATGTTATGACTTGGACGACATAGAAGATAAAGGAACGGAAGAGTTAGTGGAGACCGCATAAGCCGAAGAGATTGGACGACATTTTCTCACTTTTTATTAATGTCAGCATAACCGTAAGAACCTTTTTACTTACATGAGTTAAATGGTTGGGGGCTTTGATTACCAGTGTTCGTGGCGTATGGCTACTGGTTTCTAGCTCACCTACCATTAGTTGTCGAGGGGTAACCGATTTTCCCCTAGTCATATCTATGTGAATTGAATATGGGATTGTAAATACTAAAGACAAAATCCTAGATCATTCACGTAAAATTGATAAAAAAAGATTTATTGAGTATGCCAGAGTCCATGATTGATACTGCAATCTGGATGATGAACTGAAGACAGAAGTGTAAGAAACTGACTGTATGATTACCTTAGGGTTTGGTCTTCCATACAACCTAATCCCTAAAATATTTAGATGAAAATCTCTACAACTGATGGCAGGTTACAGAGAGAATGAACGTACGTAAAAAGCTGGTAAGGACCATAACCCTAATATTCTTTTCATATAGTCTCTTGTTGGGTATCCATCACACCCAACTGGGTGATTAACAGGGTATCCACAATGGTATCCATACCTAGTTAGATATCCTGATCTAACCTTATTAAATTATTTATTGGGTCTGCTTAAGAATAATATGACCTAATACAATTGTTAAAATATGTGGCCTAACATAGGAAATAGAATTTTCTAACAATCTCCCACTTGAGTTACATATGAACTAAATACAATTATATTACAAAACTAAAGTATGGCCATGAATATGCCATATTATTCTTGAATATCTCCGAAGTTGCAATCCCGTTCAGATATAACAACACGAAACCAAAGTGTTTGTCGTTGCACTTATTTGGATGACAACTAGAACCCTCAATGATCACCACACTAATACACCCGAATGACATAGATTGAGTATAGAATGTAACATAGAAATTACATACAATGTGATTTACTATGCCTATTTCCAACTAATCCACCCAAAATTTTATTGAGATCGACCTTAATCTTTCCCTTTTAGTACATTACCGCAAACTTTATTGTTAACCACATTGGGAAAGTAAAAAAAATATGAAATACATCATATAATATATTATGAATAGAGTATACAATGAAAACCATCATCAATAACCAAAGTACTATAGCATATAAATATAAACAAGTATCACACAATAAGTATCTAAACCAAATTAT
Organism: Parasponia andersonii; assembly: GCA_002914805.1. Classification (NCBI taxonomy): domain Eukaryota; kingdom Viridiplantae; phylum Streptophyta; class Magnoliopsida; order Rosales; family Cannabaceae; genus Trema; species Trema andersonii. The sequence continues at coordinate 13,998 of JXTB01000692.1, forward strand.
AAACTCTTACTAAAACTGCACACTATCCAAAATTACAACACCTATATGAGTAGTGTACTCATAAAAGACCTTAAGTGATAAACTTTTGGTGAGCGGATCCGCTATCATAGAGTTTATACCGATATACTCAATTGATACTAAATGACTCTGTACTCTCTCTCTTATACCTAGGAACTTAATGTCAATGTGCTTTGATTTCAATGAGCTCTTATTGTTGTTGGAATATAAAACTGTTGAGTTATTGTCACAATAAAGTTTCAATGGCCTCTCAATGCCATTTACTATATGCAGCCTGGTGACAAATTTACGCAGCCATATTCCCTGATTGGATGTCTCATAACAAGTGCTGAATTTTGCCTCTATAGTTGAAGTAACTACGAGTGTCTACTTGGCATTCTTCCAGAAAATAACTCCTCCAACTAAAACAAAAGACATAGCCAGATATGGATCTTTTACTATCTAGTCATCCCGCAAAATCAAAGTCAGAGTACTCAATGATCTCTAAAATGTCCAATCTCTGATAAGTGAGTATGTATACTTTTATTCTCTGTGAATACCTCATAACCCTCTTTGCTGCCTTCTAATGATTTCCAGGGTTACTCATATATCTGTCTAACATGCCAACTATGAACATAAGATCTAGACATATACATACTTGAGCATATATCAGACTCCCTACAGTCGAAGCATAAGGAAACTGTTGCATAACTTCTTTATCGACATCATTCTTGGAGCTTTGGCTGAGGCTAAATTTATTCCCTTTAGACACTGAAGTATCTATTGATGCACATTTATCTATACCAAATCTACTGAGCAATATCTTGATATAGCTCTTTTATGACAACCCAAGGATACCCCAAGAACAATCTCGGTGTATCTGTATATCTAATATAAAAGAGGTGACTCCAAGATCTTTCATTTCGAAATTCTTTGCAAGAAATCTCTTGGTGTCGTGCAATAACCCTATATCACTACTTGCTAGTAGTATATCATCAACATAAAGTACCCAGAAGGTAAACTTGCTCGTACTGAACTTATGGTATACACAATCATCAACAGGATTCACCTAAAAAATGAACGAGATGATTACCTCATGAAATTTGTGATACTATTGACGGGAAGCCTGCTTGAGACCATAGGTAGACTTCTTAAGTTTGTAAAACATAGACTTTGGATCTCCCGATACAAAGTTTTCTGGTTACACCATATATATCGTCTTATCAATGTGTCCATTGAGAAATACTATCTTAACATCTATTTGATGAAGCTTAAGAACATAATGAGCCACAAGTGCCATAATAACTCTAAAGGAGTCCTTCAAAGCAACCGGAAAGAATGTCTTTTTAAAGTCAATGCCTTCCTTCTGAGTAATGCCTTTAGCAATAAGACATGCCTTATATCTCTCAACATTGCCTTCTGAATCCTGTTTAATCCTAAATATCCATTTGCAACTAATGGGCTTCAAACCTGTAGGCAATTTGACGAGATCCAAACATCGTTGTCTTTCATAGACTTCATTTCCTCATTCATAGTATCAATCCACTTTTGAGAATTAGAACTTTATTTGACTTGTGTGAAGTTGATTGGACCATCTTCTATTATCCCGATATCAAACTCATGTTCCTAAAGATATACGACATAGTCATCTGAAATCGCACTTCTCCTTTCTCTAGTAGACCTTTTTAAAGACACTAGTTCTTGAGGTTATTGAGTTTGTTCTACAAGAGCATTGTCCTCAATTGGGACAAGAACCTCCTGAATATTGTTTTGAATTGAAGCGATTGCATCTTGAACAATAATACTGCCAGGAACAAGATCCTGAGTGTTATTTGTTAATAGCAACCATAATAAGAGGAATGAATTCCTCTTCAAAAGTAATGTCCCTAACCTTATCTTCCCTCCCAAACTCAACATCCTCAAGAAATTTAGCATTTCCCATCTCAAAGAAAAACTTTAATGTGGGATCATAAATCTTATATCTTGTAGATTTTTCAGAATACCCTACAAAGTATCAGTTTATTGTTCTTAAGTCTAATTTCTTTTCATTTAACATATAAGGCCTTACCTCAGCTGAATAACCTCATATGTGTAAATGACTTATACTAGGCTTCTGCCTGATCCAAAGTTCATAAGGGGTTTTAGCTACTGCTTTACTCGGTACTCTATTAAGGATATATGCTGCAGTTTTGAGTGTGTCTCCCCATAGTGATTCTGGTAAAATAGAATGACTAATCATACTTCTTACCATATCTTTTAGTATCCTATTACGTCGTTCAGCAATATCATTCATGCTAGGTTTCTCAGGCATAGTGTATTGCAGGACAATGCTGCACTCTTCCAAATACTTAGCAAAAGCCCTGGATGTTGCTCACTTAATCTGTCATACTAATTGTAGTACTCACGACTACGATTAGATTTATTAGTTTAAATTTATTATCAAGTTGATTTTCAACTTTAGCTTTATAATCCTTAAATACGTGATATGAACCCCACCAACAATTGTGACGAAACCCAGCACCTACTATGGAATTCGAACCCCAGGATCACCAAGTCGCAAGATTATTGAGTCTTGACCCGTAACCTAGTAAGATACAAATCGAGAACTACGAAAGATTAAAGACGCCACACCAAGAATCCTCAAGAACTACTCAAGAATCAATGAGATAAGTCTGGTTGTTTTGAATGCCACAAAAGTTAACTTGATAAGTTCAGGAATCTTCTCAAGAATGAAGGAAAAACACGAATAACTCACAATATTATTGATCACTAAGCTCTGAAAAATGTACAAGGCTCTCTCCTATATATAGAAGTCAAATTTGTCCCTAATTTAAGATAAACTAATATTATTTTGACATGTGGCCCCTCTCCTTAATTTAAATCTGAAAATAACTAAATCTGAATTAAAGAAGTTTCCTAAAAGTATAAAAGACCTAGAAAAACATGAAGAAAAGTGTTTAGCTTCAATTGGACTCTTCTAGAACCTTAATCATAGTGATTAGGCTCCTTTGGATCTAATTTGGGCTTATATCGGGCCTCCATACGTTAGCCATCTCATCAATGTGTTAAATCAGCTTATTTAATGCCTCTTTGAATCTCTTGGCTCTAAGTTTTGTGATTGGCCCACTTGGAAAGCTTAATGGATCACGTGAATACTGCCCTTGAGTCCATCCAAGCCCACACGAATGCTCCTCCTCTTGCATGTATGGTTGAGCAGCTACATTTGCATCAATATGTCTAGTGATTGTGACTTCTCATAAATTAAGTATATGTACCCATAGCGAGAATAATTATCTATGAATGTGATAAAGTACTCTTGTCTATTCCAAAAAGCCATAGGAAATGGACCATAGATATCCGTATGTATCAGTTCTAAGACGCTAGAGCTCTTATTAGTACCTAATTTCTAAACGTTTTTTCTGTTTTCCTTTTATACACTCAACGCAGACATTAAAGTCTGTCAAATCAATGGGACCAAGGATCCCATCAGATACAAGATGTTCAATTCCTTGTTTAGAAATATATCCTAAGCATTTTTGCCACAACATCGATGAGTCTTCATTAGTTAATTTTCGTTTTGTACCTCTTGAATTAACATGCAAAGTTTCATTAACGGAAGGTTGGGTATTTAACATATATAAATTGTCATTAAGAAAACCAATACCAATAGCAATTGAGTCACGTATAAGACTATATAAATCATTTCCAAAAGAAAAAGTAAATCCAAATTTGTCCAATACAGAAATAAAAACCAAATTCCACCTTAAAGACGGTACCACAAAAGTCTCATACAAATCTAAATGTTTCCTAGAATTCAAAAATAACCTAAAATGCCCTATAGCTTCCACTGAAGTTGTTTGGCTATCGCCCACATAGATGAATCTTTCTATCATCACTTAGCTTTCAGCTTCATAGGCAACCCTGCATGGAAAAACTAATATGAGTAGTAGCACCAAAATCTACCCACCAAGTGTCCTTAGATACAGAAGTTAAATTAACTTCAGAACAAATATAAATGAAAAGCTTACCCTATTTAACAAGCTAAGCTTTATACTTAGTGTATTCCTTCTTTAAGTATCTACCCTTTCTATAAAAGAAGTAACCTTGCTCATCTTGCTTCTTATGTGCCTTAGCAGGTAAAGCTACTGCAGCTCCCTTACCCTTATTCATTTTTCTCTTCTTTGCTTTAGAGGTAGTGGTCAAGTTAGTACTTTCAGGCCTTACAGCTTTAATTTTCTCTTTCTCCCAAACACAAATGGCTATTAATTCATTAATATCCCATTTGTCCTTTTAGGTGTTGTATATGGTCTATAAGTTCCCACATTGATAAGGAAGAGAAAGCAAAACCAAGGCCACAAGCAAATCCTCATTAATTTCTAACTTGAATTCCTTAAACTTGCCAACCAAATGAGACATCTGTATGATGTACTCCCTTATATTTCTTTTGCTACTATACCTCATTGAGATGAGTTTCCCTAAGGTATTAATCATCTCACCCTTTTCATTCTTGAGATATAATTTCTCAACAATAACAAGGAAATCCTTAGCATTTTCCTCATTTAGAAAAGAGCCCCGTATGATTTCCAGAATAGAGCGTTTCATGATTATGATACCCATACAATTGGACTTTTCCCATATCTTAAAGTCTCTTTTATCCTTATTGGAACTTTCTTCCGTAAGAGCAACAGGTTGGTCCTTTCTGAGTGTCAGGTTAAGATCCATACAACCTAGAATGATTATGACATTCTCTTTCTAGGCCATAAAATTTGTACTCGTAAACACAGGAATGGTACTCAAATTGGCATACATTAGCAATAGAAACTGAACAGAGAACAAAATATAACCATATATTAAACATGCTCATAGCTTAAATGTCATATATAGACATACAATTTAATCACAAAATATGTAAATATGATATATATATATATATATATATATATATATATATATATATCATATAATCACATAAGGTGGGCTACCATCACAAGATACCTAGTGCAACATTAATAGGCCTTCCTTTGGATCGATGTATTAACTTGTAAGTGGTACTCTTAGGTATAATAATCAAATACTGATTATAAATCCTGTCAAACAATAAATCTTCTTTTGGCCAATTTATTGTCCACATGGAAACCAAATAACCGTCACATATTATCACATGTGTGTTTGTTGTCGTGCCAAATAACTACCTTCCTTTGGGCCAATAATTATTTGTATTAATAACAAACTCATAATATCTTTATATATTAGACTAAACAAAACTACACAATAGAGATTTCTTTGGCAACATGTTACGTTATCGTGTTTAATCTACATACAAGACAAATGGTGCAAAGAAAATTAACCAAAATGCCTGAAAATCAACTAAAAATAGGCGAAAAATCTAAAATTTTCTTTGCTAGCAAAATCAATCGATCGACTAATAGAATCGGTCAACTGATTCTGCCAGTTTTGGTTGACTGAAAATTAGAGAGACAAAATGTGACTTTCGGTCGATCAAAAATCCATTTTCAGTTGACTGAATCTGACAGTAGCCAAATTATCAAATTCGATCTTTCTAAAAAAGGCTCGTCATTTTATCAACCCTAGAACCAAATAGGGTTTTCAATGGATAAAGTGAGGGTCGTTGTAGTCCTTAGTAGGTCGAAAATTGATTGAAACTCCATGATTTAAGTCAAAAATGACTAATATTAGCCCAAAATTCGACCTAAAACTCAATTTTTTTTTGTCGAAAATCAATCTTGCGTGAACAGTATTTTCGGTAGACCAAAAACCAAAATCGGTCTGCCAAAAACACTATTCACATACGGATATGAAAAATTCCAAATCCATTTAAATGGCTTTAAATATCAAAATAAACCTGAAAATGATGTTTTTGGCCCCAAATTTGAAATATGAACAACCCAAAAAATAAAACCTAACCCTTATAGCATCAAATACTCATTAAATCATATAAAATCACAAATTATACATGTATAATCTAAACCCTAAAAAATCCAAATAGGCATAAATTATAAAAATTATAGATATGCATGAAAACCTAATTAATTTTAATATGAAATCTCATTCTGATATCACTTGTTGGAAATGAATATAGGATTGTAAATACTAAATACAAAACCCTAGATCATTCATATAAAACTGATAGGTATGGATTCATTGAGTATACTTAAGTCTATGATTGATACCGTAGTCTGGAAGATAAACTGAAGGCAAAAGCATAAGAAAGTAACTGTATGATTGCCTAAGGGTTTGGTCTTCCATACAACCTAATCCCTAAAACACTTAAATGGAAATCTATGTAACTGATAGCAGGCTACAGAGAGAATGAGCGTACATGAAAAGGTGGTAGGGACCATAATCCTAATATTCTCTTTATATAGTCCTTTGTTAGGTATCCATCATACCCAACTGGGAGACTAATAAGGTATCTATATTGGTATCCATACCCAGTTGGATATCTTGACCCAGCCTTATTAAATCACTTATTGTATCTGCTTAAGAATAATATGGCCTAACACAATTGTTAAAATATGTGGCCTAACATAGGAAATAGAATGTCCTAACAAAATCACCTTGAAGATGCGAATTTATCAGACTCCTTGGATGGAAACATTGGTACTTTTTAAAGATAATTTATCTAAACTACAATTATTTGGGTTAGGAGTATGTTTGTCACATATGTGTGTATGGAAGACTGGAGAAGAACTTGAACAGGGACATGAAAGGCTAAATTAGTGGAAGCAAAAATATCATAGATGCCCATTAGAGTAATAATAAGAGCCTAGATTTTAGAATTGAAGTATTTCTTTGTAACCACTACATAGATTGCATATAATAAACCCGTTAAAAAGATCCAAATCAATTCTATTAAAATTTGAAATATTTTTTAGATGGCTGAAATATTAATCTTCTTCTTTCATTACTTTTTTTTCTTTCTCTTTTTAGTTGCTATTTTGTCAATTTTTTTTTCTCAATGTCCTTTCATAGTAAGCATAAAAATGAAAATCTACAACTTGAAACAGAAGAAAAACTTTGACGCTGATTTTATAAAATCCCAAAATACATTACATTTTTGAATCATAGAATTCCACAAGCTAAACCTGGTATATCTTGGAGGTAAAGAGCTTTTACAAAACAAAAATAAGGAATGACTTACAGGCGAAAAAAGAGGAATAGAATGAAAGAATAACTATGTAAATGATTCAATGTGCCAGAGTACATACAAAGTATCTTAATTTTAACCATCCAATTTTGATCGTTCAGCAATAAAATAGCTTGTATTTATTATCGCATTGATATATTTAAAATCCTATAGTGATTCTAGAAATTCCAATTACTAATAAAAAGAAAGGAAAAAAAAACTTGTACACTTTCAACCTTCTACTCTTGTCCTTTTTTTTATATTAATTTATTAGAAGTTGGTATGCAATTGGACATATTAAACAGTGTTACAAATATTTTATTATTATTTTATGGGATAATAACATTAAAATATCATGATTTTAACTTTTTTACAAAAAAAATCCTGAGTATTGAATGTCTGTAAAATAATACTATCAGTTTTAAATTTTTACAAAATAATACTCTAATTTTTAAATTTCCGTAAAATAATCTCCTCATTTTTGAATTCTATAAATTAATACCTCAATAATTAAAATTCTTGTAAATTAATACCCCAACAATTAAAATTCTTATAAATTAATACCTTAATACCCAATTAGTTGATTTTAATAATAAAAAGATGGTAGTAGCCATCAACTTAATTAAAACTTATTAAATAATAATAAAATTTTTGAAAAATATTTGTAATTAACTTATTTTACTTTTCATTCAAAAAAGAAAAGTAAAAATAATTAATTATAAAAAATAAAGAAACGTGAGAGGTTAAAAAAAAGCAATTAACCAAATAAAGTAGTTATAAAATAATTTCTGATAATATACTTATATCTAAATATTTTTAATAAGTTAATGAGAAATATTTGTATTTTTTAATTTGCTCATAGTATAAATATACAAAGAAAATAAAAATTGAGGATATTAATTTGTAAAAATTATAATTGTGAGAGTATTAATTTACAGAATTCAAAAATTAAGGTATTAATTTATAAAAATTATAAATGTGAGGATATTAATTTACTTAATTTCAAAAATGAGATTATTAATTTATAAAAATTCAAAAATATGATATTTTTTGTAAAAAAAAAAAAGATAAAAAATGAGGATATTTTTACGTGATTAACCTATTTTTATTATTTGATTTTTAATGAAAAAATTGGTACATAGATATTCTTTCTATTAGTTCTTTTTCTGTTTTTTTTTTCGCTATTTATTATTTGGGCGACTAAGCCAACTAGAATTAGAATAAGACCCCACATTGACAAGGTGTCAAGTAAAAGACTGAGGCAGAGGTCTCAGTTAGAGGACACGTGGAACTAATGGCCCCCATCTTACCAGTCATCATACTCTAATTACACGCGCCTCGTCACTCTATTCACTGCTATACTCTAAACGCACGCGCCTAAGCACTCAGACTCGGAGCCTAATTTCTCTCTCTCTCTCTCTCTCTCTAGTTTCTCTCTCTTCTGAGCAGAGGCTTGTGCTGTGGAAGGAGACACCAACACAGCTCACACATGCAATCCCATCACCTCTCATCTCTCACCTTTTCACCACTCATTCACTCACACTCACGTTCTTCGTCTTCTTCTCTCTCTATATCTATCTCTATCTCTCTGTGTTTTAGAGAGAGAAAGTATTATTAAAAAATTCGACGGAAGGAGAAAAAGGGCTGCAATGGAAAGGAAACCCTAATCTAAAGGGTCTGAAGAAGAATTCTCCTCACCTTTGGGGTCCATCCATGGGACTCTAGCGTCTCTGGTCAGACTTTTCTCTCTCATCTTCGTCTATGGCAGTCTTTTAATTTCAATTTCAACGAAAAGAAGAGGAAGAAGAAGAAGAAAAATATGTCTGTGGCGGAGCTAAAAGAGCGCCACGTGCAGGCGAACGAGACGGTCAACTCTCTCAGAGAGCGCTTGAAGCAGAAGCGGCTTGATTTGCTCGATACTGATGGTGAGTGGGTTTTGATTCTTCAATTTTCGGTTGATTGGAGTTTCCTTTTTTTTTTTTTTTTTTTTTTTTTTTTTTTTTTTTTTTTTTTTTTTTTTTTTTTTGAAGTTTTGGGATTTGGATATTTTTATTTTTGGGGGATCTAATTGGTTTGGTGGTGAATTTGATTTTTTGCAGTGGCAGGGTATGCGAAGTCTCAGGGGAGAACTCCAGTCCGCTTTGGACCAACGGATCTGGTATGCTGTAGAACGTTGCAGGGTCACACAGGAAAGGTGAATAGTAACACATAAGTATAAAATTTATGTGTGTATTTATATGAATATTTATTACTCTTTTGGCTGAATTTGAATAAATAGAAGTACTCGTTAAGATCCTCAATTACTTGAAGAAATTTTGAATTTTGAATTTTGATGATTATGTATCCTGGAATCATAAATAGGGTGATCGAATGTTTTTGAGGATGAAAACATGTTTTCTGCAATCGGTATTGCTGTTTATTAGTGCCTATTTCTAGCTTCTTATTTTTTTTTTTTAAAAGTATGTATATGCCAATCTAAGTGATTTAGTTCGAGTACTTCACATGTTCGGAATCTATTTCTTATTTTCCCCGCTAAACAATGGGGTTAAATAGGATCAACTCTGACTGGGAAATTTTCAGGTGTATTCATTAGATTGGACTTCTGAAAGGAATCGAATTGTAAGTGCATCTCAAGATGGACGGTTAATTGTCTGGAATGCACTTACAAGCCAGAAAACTCATGCTATAAAGCTACCATGTGCATGGGTCATGACTTGTGCTTTTTCACCCACGGGTCAGTCTGTTGCCTGTGGTGGTCTTGACAGTGTGTGCTCTATCTTCAATCTTAATTCACCAACTGACAGAGATGGGAACCTGCCTGTGGCAAAAATGCTTAGTGGGCATAAGGGTTATGTCTCCTCCTGTCAATATGTTCCAGAGGAGGACACTCACTTAATTACGAGTTCTGGTGATCAGACGTGTGTCTTGTGGGATATCACTACGGGCCTTAGAACTTCAGTTTTTGGAGGTGAATTTCAATCTGGACATACTGCAGATGTGCTGAGGTATTTAGATTATTGCGGACAGTTTAGCTAACTTACCTTTGCATGATAAAGAACTGGTGTACTTTTATGAACGTTCAAAGTATGTGGATGTAAATAGATGTGTGTACAGTGCATGAAATTATATATCTTTTATGCATATATCAATGTATAAAAACTTTCTTCCTTATTTGTTCAAGTATCTGCATGAGTTGATGTTGAAATCAGTTTCAGTTACCTTACAAATTATTACCTAAGGCAAAAGTTGTTCTACATTGCTAAATTTTTCACACAAGCTCATTTATTAGTTTCAGAATAGAAAATTGGTATAATTTGTTCCTTTCGATATATTCTGCAGTTAATTGGACTTTCTGATCTGATAATTCAATAACTTTGCAAATTTAGCTTCACTTTTCAATGCCATATGAAGGGCTTTTGCTGTTCTCCACAAGTCCATGTTGTAAAGATTTTGCATGAAATTTGTAATATCACAGTGATGGATATCTATATTGCTTGCGCCAGTAACTATCCATATTTAGTTCTTGCAAATTATATTTTTGTTACTACTTTATGTATAGCCATAATTCAACCTCAATTTGTATATGTGTGTGCGCGTACATTTAGATATGTATATATTTAGGAACTAACCATGTCAGTGGCAAGTAATTAATAAGAGTACTGCCACACAGATGTTTAGGGTAAGAGATGAGGAACAAACATCTTAATATAAGATTGTTTTGTGTTCTTTCAGTGTCTCAATTAATGGATCCAACCCAAGAATGTTTGTGTCTGGTTCATGTGATACAACTGCACGATTGTGGGACACTCGTGTTGCAAGTCGAGCAGTGCGGACATTTCATGGTCATGAGGCAGATGTTAATTCTGTAAAGTTCTTTCCAGATGGCAACAGATTTGGAACTGGCTCAGATGATGGAACTTGCAGGCTATTTGATATTAGGACAGGGCATCAGCTCCAAGTTTACCACCACCAGCATGGTGATAACGATGCCCCCCATGTGACCTCAATTGCATTCTCCATATCAGGAAGACTTCTGTTTGTTGGATATACAAATGGGGATTTCTATGTGTGGGATACTTTATTGGCTGAGGTATTCTTCACTTCTTTCTTAAATTGTCTCTCTGTTTTAGATTACAAATGTTTGTCTTCAATGTTTAGGTATTAGATATTTCAATTAGTGTGATAAATGGATGGATCTAAGAGGTTTTATTTATTTTTTTTTTTTGGTGGTTCAAATTCCATTTTCAAGATAACTTTACAATGACAATTTTAAGACCACTTTACAAGATTAATATTATAGGACTAGTCGTGAAAGTTATGACCTTTTGTGACCTCCTTCACGATCTTTTATGACCGCTAGTCATAATAAAATTGATAGTTGAATAAAACGACTATCAGTCACAAAATGGTCATAATTTTTGTGGCTTGTTCTAAAAAAGTAATCTTAAAAACTGGTCGTAAAATAGTTATTTTAGCACAAATTACTCCTCCCGAGGTCCAAATCCCACAATTTATCTTACGAAAATTACTCTAGTATTTCAGATTTTATTTATGGTTTTTTGGTGTGTTTTGGGGTGGGTGGGTGTATATGATATAAGCTATATAACATTAGGTATATAAACATTGTTCATTTCCAAGCACAAATAGATGTCTTCAATTGTCTCTTTTTCTCTCTCCCACACCCCTTCCCTCCCTCCCTCCCTCCCTCCCTCCCGCCTGCGAGGCAACCTCTCTCTCTCTCTCTCTATGTATGTATGTATATATATATATATATGAATATTTACAGCAATACATCTTAAAAAACAGCATATGTAAGTGATAAAAAGAAATTAATATCGGTTAGGATCGTGAAAAACCTTAAATTGATGGGAAAAAAGGTGACAGCTAGGATACTCTTCCTCCATTCCTTGAGTGGTATGGTGTATATGCAGAAAGCATCCAGTGGTGTCTTAGTTAGCACACTTGTGCTTTGCCATTTTTTCCCCCTTCACAGGAAGAAAAAAGCCTTTTCTAGTTTCCAAGTCATAACATGACCCTGTAAATTCTAATATAATGATTTCCTGCTCATCCTCCTATTTGTCATAGCAAATCATGTTAATGGATTAATCATTCTATTTGTTGCAGGTGGTGTTGAACTTGGGATCGCTCCAGAACTCACATGAGGGCCGAATTAGCTGCTTGGGTTTGTCAGCTGATGGGAGTGCCTTGTGTACAGGAAGTTGGGATTCAAACCTGAAGGTTAGTATGCTGGCCATGTATGTTAGAACTTAGAGTCATATGGGGAAAAAAATACCGACAGTGTGGTGACTTGAGTATACTACTGCTCCTTTCCATCATAAACAAAAATATTTATACACAAATCCTGATAGTTCCATGATTCATGAATTTAGGGAGATCGTAAGTATTTTCCAGGGCTAGACCAGAATGGAGCTGGAACTTTTGGATAATTCTTTTTTTTTTTTTTTTATTAGTGCAGTCTGGTGCACAGGAAATTTTAGACAATAAATTAAGGAAAGAAATCGGTGCATCGGATCTTATTTTGGAAATGAAGTCAGACTGTCTCCAAAATAATGTTAAAATGCTCAACTATGCTACTTTAGGGATACATTTGTTAAGACTGACTGATCAAGGCATTGGATGGAAGTCCCTGATTTTCTTGAATCAATAAATTCTCACTTTGTTATTGTTTGCTGTCCTTACCTTAGGGTCTGTTACATTGTCATTTATTGTGCTTTAATTTTGAAATGGAGAAGCTATAATATTTAACTTTTGTTTCAATTTTCTCCTGCAGATATGGGCCTTTGGAGGGCATAGGAGGGTACTTTGAACGATTGGGGAATAATAATATTATTGATTGAGCGACATTAGTTGTTCCGAGGTTCATCTCTTCTCAAATCCATGGTTCTAATTGCCTTCTCACAACATTCTTTATTTTGGGTCTTGAGAAACTAAAATCCTGTAATGTGTTCCTTGTAATCCTTGTTTGGAAAAAGTTAGAAATTTTAATACTTAAGATATATATTGCTTGGGAACTTACGCCGAAACGACTGTTTTTCCCCCTGCCTGATTTATTTTATATACCCATAGATACATTTCTTTATGTAATACTCCTATGCATGGTTATCGAAATTTTGTTTGTTTTACAAGTCGAGGTAGGTCCAAGTGTCATTCGTATCCATATTGTACACGAAAGAAAAAGACCATAACAATACTTGTCACTTGTACTTGTTCATCTGGGGGTTAATAAGTGTTCACGATGAGGACACTTAAATCTCTGAACGACGAAAAAATGTAAAATGAAAGTTGTATAAAGAGAATCCCTCATGAGACTTGATCGATCTTTTCCCAGGTTTGCTCCTCCCGTGTGCATCTACTCCGTACAAAGAATCACAAATTCATTCCTTCAACACAATTATTCTCGCACATTTCCACATAAACCATTTCTTCCATTTTGGGGGTTGGTGTGGAGTTGAAGTTGTACAGATAAAAAACAAAATAAAGAAGGTGAATACAATTTCACGTTATTCTCGATGTTTGATAGAACAACAAATTAGCAATACATTCTAAAACCGGACTCAACCACCATAGTTTGAAAGCAATACAATTCACTACTTTGTAATGAAGACAGCGCCCCAAAATTCAATGTCACATATATAATTTGGAAATGTGAAACTTATAAAAGCAAAACTAAAGAAAATAATGGTAGCAAGGTGTAAGTCATTCGGATGAGTAGTTCCATGTAAACAATGTGCATAGAAAACAAATTAACGCCTTTCGAATCCTTTAAAATTTTAAAACGTTGGTAAAGTGCATCTTTTCTCTACAGAATGACAAGGTCCTTTTCTTCGAAGACCTCCGCCACCTATCTCATGGCGAAAATGAAAAGCCCTCAGACTCGGACAAAATATTTCCCCGTTGATGCCAACTAACCGCTCGCCACAATGTCATGAATGGCACTACTGACACTCACATCGTCGGACCGAACTGCCAATTTCATTGCAACCTCCCTTGAACTATCCATCCCGAACGACAATCGCACCAACACCTTCACGTTTCCTATGTATACACCAGATAGTAGACATGTGTGCGACCTCGAGTTGTTGGGAACAACTTCCGAGCCCTGAAACAAAGCCATAGAATACAATGAACAAAGAAAAGCAAAATAACTTCTTGAACTCAGTCTTAAAGCAGTATAGAAAACACAGATAAATAGACAGATACAAACTCAAGTCATCAGAAGTGTAATAAAAGATTGAATCCGTCGATAACAGAAAATTTGATGGCATTGCATTAGTGAGTTTTATTTCATAAATATGGTCAATTTTAGCTGCCGCATCGTTGATTGGCAGGTAGTTATTGAGTATACAGGAGTTCTTAGTCATACAAGCTATTGCAATGTTTGCCAGAGAATGAACTCATAAAGACAGCACCTTCCTATAGTCCTGTCCAGAATAATAATCTATCTGAACATTTAAAAAAACAAAAGATAGAATCTCATGTTGAAGATGATTATCTCACGAGCTATTTTACATATTTCTACAGTCAAGATTTTTATTTTATACAATTCTTGAATATTGCATATAGAACACACATTACCATATAAACATAACTAACCATCCTAAGGTGATTTGATACTCCTGAAAACCGTATCATGAGATGATTCTATAGTACTTTATTGATTGTTACATGACACAAAAAATGATGCAAAATACATGAATCTTCTAATAAACTTACTTCACAAGGCTGCATTCCTAGAAGGTTGATCACTGCACTCACAGCTTCAGTTAGGCTCTCCCTTGGGCCAAGACCATACTCATCTACCTGCTCACTCTCCGGGTCCATGCTTTCCCATGCATTCCTAAAATTGGAGACTGGTACCTTCAACATGTAATCTGAAGCAACAACCTCGAGGTCCTCCAGCTGGTACTCGTCTTCTACACCATCTTCCTCCGCCTCACCCGTGCTAGTATCAACCTGGAAAATCAAGAAATTTATTATTAAGAAAAAAAGAGACGATTAGCTCAAGGCCATATCCTTTATAATTCACTTCGATAACCTCTCTTCATTCTAACATGCTCTAATCTTTGTGGTTGATTTTCTAGTAAAACACTCGTAGTTCTTAACACAAGCAGTAGATATGCACAACAGGTACATGTTTATAGTAGAAAATATGGCCAATTATCATGCCTATGATCTCATCCCATGGACATCAAACAAACTTGAATTTCTATTTCTAGATCAAAGTTATATATTCTTTTGAGAAATATCCCTAAGTGACAAGACTTGCCTTTCCATTTCTAGATCAAAGTTATATATTCTTTTGAGAAATATCCCCAAGTGACAAGACTTGACTTTCCATTTCTAGATCAAAGTCATATATTCTTTCGAGAAATATCCCTAAGTGACAAGACTTGACTTTCTATTTCTAGATCAAAGTTATATATTCTTTTGAGAAATATCCCTAAGTGACACAGCTCAACCTAAATATACATTCTCCACAGTTCTAGCACCTACACCAGCACCTACACAATTCTTAATCCTACGACTGGCTTTCACCAGATCAGAGGACTGCTAATACAGAGAGAAACAAGACAACATCAAAGCTTACGGTAAAGAACTAGATATACCTCTTTAACAATGAATCTCAACATGTTTGAAAATTTTCCAACAGCAGGGACTCCTTCAGGCTTTTCAAATGCCACAAAAGTCTGCCCAGGTGTATCATAGGGAAGAGATCTAAGAAGCTTGGATGCTACTGCACTGAAATCCTCGGCCTCTGAAGCATCCACTACAACAGTGACCTGTCAATAGATTGGAAGACAGAGTAAAGATCTGAATTCCTAATTAGCCAAAATAAAGGAAAAAGATGCTTCCTTATATAATTAAGTAGTTACATTTTCCAGTAATTGCTCTGGGATTGTATTGGTGCAGTTATACTGGAACACAACGTGGCTGTCAAAAATATGCTTAACAACATTAACCGCGTATTCAGTTTCTGCTTCCGTCAACTCCACGGGTGGTGAGGACTGATAAGAATAATAACAACACACAAGTAGCCCAGTATCAGGATAAAGTACATTGCAAACGCATGTGAAGCATAAGGGAAAAAATTTAGGTCACAGAACCTTGAAAAGCCTTCCAAAGTTTGAAAACTCTGGAATAGAGGAAAGCAACTTGTCGTAAGCATCAACAGTGGATCCAGGGCCACTTGGAGAAGATCCCAATCCAGGTTGCTTTTTACCAGGAGCTTTCTTCTCTGCAAGCGGCTGAGACTTGATCTCCTTGGGTACAGAACTAATGTCAAAAGGTTCTTCTGAAGGCTCCTGTTACCATATTAACAATAACAATAAAATAAGATGGTAAACTTAAAAGAAAAAATTGTAAATGGGACCGGCATAACTCACATAATTTTTCAAACTTGTCTCCAGATTGACGAGTGGGACACCCAAAGACCCAAAGAGAAAGTCCTTTACATCATTGTCAGTTTCAACAACAGAGCCATCTCCTCCAAGTGTATTCAGATAAAGTGTTGCCCTATCACGAACCTAGAAAAAGTAGATGAATTGTAGCCATTATCTTCTCATGAACCAAGTGCTTAATAATGAATTTAAAATCTAGATTAAAAGCAGAAAGTGAAACTTAAAACAAATTAATCAGGAAAAGAAAACATGCCGGCAGATACATGCATTCCAAAAAGTAAATGCATACATGTCAAACATTAAAAATTAGCAAACAAAGTAAAGCATCAAAACTCGATACATAGAAAAGAGCTCACCTCATCATCACTATCAAAGAGACATCGTCTCAACAGAATGAAAATTCGGGGCTGAAGCAGGGAAAATAAGTCATTTTCAAATTACATCAGTAACCAACACGGATAAAAAAGATGAGCCTTGTTAGAAAGAGAGAAAATTAAAGTAAGGTATACCTTCAAGGAATCAACCAAAGCACCAAACTTTGCCAATGTACTCACAGCACTGGCCCTGACAGTTGCATTCTCAAGATGTACTCGATTATAAATGTAGCGGATATATTTGCTGGGATCTGAGGTTTTTGGCCCTTCAATCCCCAAAAAGTGAAGTATCTACAATATCAAAATTCCAACAGTGCAATGGAACTTAAGGGAGTTATTTAGGACCTAGAAGTTAAAAAAAATTAAAAAAAATAGTTCAGCAAATTTGTAATCAATAAAAAACCCACCTGTGTAGAAAGATAGGTAAATTCACAATCTTCAATGAACTCACACAGATGAAGCAACCCACTTTCTTTTGCATCAGGAATATCGCTAATGAGGATCACAATTGAGTCAACAATCGCCTTCTTGTACTCAAATCCACCTTCTTCTCTGAGAATGTTGCTTAGGAAGTTCATCCTGTAGCGAACAAAAAAAGAGGAAAATTAGCCTATGTTATCTGGAAAAATAAAAATAACACCACCCAAAAGATGAATCACATGAAAAAACATAAAAGATGCAACAAATCACTCACAAAGATCTGTACTTCAATGGAAACTTCAAACACAATGATCTTATTGCTTCCACTACAACAATCTTGAACTCATCAGCAATGTCAGACATAAAATTAGTTATCTGCTTCATCAAGCGATCCACACTTGATTCATTTCCCGTCTTCAGAAGTGTGGTGATGGCAAGAGTGGCAATGCTTCTGTTTGGATCAGAAATCAAACTCTCCATATCAATGTTGCAGTTTGTGACAGCCATTGGATGTGTCATTGCTACCTGCAAAGAGTTTACTATTAGTCAAATATACTTTTGGCATCAGGCATTCACCAAAATATCTGTAAATGTAGAAACTATTATTTCCAATCTACATAAAGTAGAGACAATACTATGGAGCTTCGAAGAAAAAAAATATCTCAATTTATTATATTTTAAGGAAAGAAAAGATTCAGCATCATATTAACTTCAAGGGAACAACATAAGCACCTCTACTGGACGCGTTGGTTTAAGTCTTCCAACTAAGTAGACACTAAAAGGTCATGGTTTTTACCCCAGAAAAAAAAAAGTTGTGAAGCAATTTATAATTGAGTTAGGTGAGTAGATCGATGGGAAAGAACCTTGTTCAAAGTGCGCACAGCAGCAAATCTCAACACTGGCTTAGAGGAGCTTAAAAAGAGCTGAAGAACAGTAATGGCTGGAGTTAACTCTCTGTTGGTCACACCACTGAGCTCTGTGATCGCTTTGGCAGCCTCAAAAATCACCATCTCTGCTTTGTGGCGCAGACAACTCTCAAGATAATCATAAAATGGACGGTCCCCTGTTTGGGTGTTGCCACCAGACTCTCGGATGACCTGTACATATTTAAATATTCAACATTAGATGCCAATATAGCTTGAAATGTAAATGATATCACCAGCAGAATAAACACCTGACTAGTATAGCGAATCAACAGGCACTGGGCCAATGGAGAGCGCACAGTTCCCCTTGTCAAGCTAGTAACCAGCTTGCTCACTGCCAATCGATCATTCTGCCGTATCTGCAATTCCATGAAGTGTTTCGTAAGCCTTTCAATTCAAAACACAATCCTGAAGAATGAATTTACCCATATGTAATGGCCCTCATAGGTAACCAAATAGATGATAACGCATAAAAGAATCTACTATGAATTAGAAAGAAATACACATTGTCATCTGAGTTTAAGCAAGTTGGACTTCAATATGAAACACTTGGGAAAAACGAAACAGAAATTAACAGTTTGGTATCAACAATTGCTACCACCAGTTCATCGCTACCTGTGTAATTTTTTAACCACTCTTCCTGAAAACTATAGCAGGAAACTCCTGACTGTAGATAAATTGTTGGAACAGTTCAAGAAACACCTCCACAAGGCTAACCTATGCTTTTGACAATGAAGGTTGATCTAAACTCCATCTAGCGTGAATAAGGCATTTATGAGCAGCATGCAATTTATACATTAGAAATAACAAATAACCTCTTGAGAGGAGTAATAAGTCTAGATCAATCGGTGAAACCAGAAACAGCTGATAATGAAATTCTTCAATAAAAATAGAAGGTGATAAAAACATGCGGCTTCTTAATTGTAAATCTTTGGCAATGTAAAGTAAAGAGGCTGATAGTACTAAAGGATATACTTAAACACATTCGGTCACAGATGATAAGTCTCTTTTTTTTCCTCCCCCNATACCTGGTGGAGCAAAGCCAATGCATGGAACTGTACCAGAGCTGCTCTTGATTGAACAGCTTCCTGAACCTCATTACTCCACCTTTTCACAATCTCTGGGTTTGTCTGTCAAAAATGAACATACATCAGAGGACCTAAATCAAGTAAATATGAAATCTATCTCATTACCAGCAATACAACAAATATACCTGGAGTAAATGGATTCCACTAACTAAAGCTGCACTCGCAACCACCGGATTCTTATCAACAATGGCTTGTTTTAAATATCGCTCAATCTGTGTAAGAAGGGTCCCATCTGTAATCCGACATAACACGCGAATGGCATTTGCACGATACATATCGGTTTTACTATTCATGTCCTTCATAAGGGAGCTCGTCACAATAATAACCTTTATGTTGGAAGCAATATAAGAAATGTCAGTACCAATTTGCACCTGCAGATATAGAATTAGACACATGAAGATTATTTGCACTAAGGTGTCACCTCATCCGCCGAGGGAGAGAGCTCTTTTATCATCAGATAAACCATTCTCCTTAATCCTATATCTCTCGACTGGAAAAGCTTCGTCACAGCAAAGAAAACTTCCGTAGCTTCAATCTATTAATTTAACAGAAAAACATATCAAGAGATGCCATCAATATGCAATCATAATTCTGTAAATCTTTATCTAATTTTTTTTTTTTTTTAGAAAAGAAAAACATTAACAGAATGCAAAGTAATCAGATCAATCTTGTAAAATTTTTATCACAAGGAAGAAGCCTGGTTCTCAACGAAATGGACAAAATAAATACCAAGTACGTAAAAAACCTGACCTTTGTAAAGGACTCTCCCTGGTTTAGTAGGTACAAAAGCTTGGTAATAACCTGAATCAATAAAGAACAAACCTAAATCAATTCTGAACAACACAGAATTTAGACAAAATGCAATCCAGTATCACTTAAGGGCAAAATAATAACCTGGGAGCATCTTCTGGCATCAAGCTGAGGATCATTAAAAACTCTAGCTTCCTGAAGAACAGCACCCTTTTCGATCCCCAAAAAGGGGTGATAGTCCGCTGTGAAACAATAGTACACCATTATTTTGCATCAAAATAATGCTTTCACATAGCTAATTACAATTAAAGCACTATTTTCAAATGATTCTTCCATCAAATCATAGATGCTACAAGATCTAGATTACTAAACCAAGCACATTGAATCAGAAAAACTGAACCAACTAAATTAGGCCTAATTCTAACAAAATACACCATCATTTGTGTTAAAAATAATTCTTGTACATAGCGAACTTACAATTAAGCACTACTTACAAATGGGTCTTCAACCAAGCAAAGGAGCTAAAAGATCTACAGTACTAAACAAAGCACATTTAATCGGGGAAAAAAAAACAACTGGACCAAGAAAATTACCCCTAATTTTTAACAAAATACATCATTATTTGTGTCAAACTAATGCTTATATATCAGTAACTTACAATTAATGCAGTATTGTCAACAGGGTCTTCAACCAAATCGTAGAAACTACAAGATCTAGACTATTAAACTTACCACATTGAATAAAAAAACTCAACCAAGAAAAAAATACGCCTAAATTCTAGAAAATCCACATTGCAATTTACGAGCGACGTAAAAACTCAGATCAACCGAAAAATGAACCAGATCAACAATGGATAAACCCCAATTCACTCAAATCTAATATACGATTCGAATGTAAAAAAAATCCACAAAGCCAAGAGATCTGAGAGAAGTATTGGCTGATTTAGGAGTCGTACGATCACGAATGAAGAATTGAACAGAAATTAAAATGAAAATCAGATCGAATTTTGAGAGATTGGAAGCCAACGAGCAAGCGAACGAAATCGATTTGGAAGGCGTACCTTCATCGTCACGATCGTCGTCCTTCTTGACCAGAGGCTGAGCCATCTCGAAGCGCAATGGATCTTCTGGATCTCGAGGGGTACGGTACGGGACTTCTTGTGATACTCTCTCTCTCTCTCTCTCTCTCTGTGTGAGAAGAAAACCAGTGAGGTGAGGTGAGGTTTTGAAGATGAAGTAAAACTTAGAAGGAAGAGTTAAAGAGACAAAAGCTCTAACAAACGGGCCATAGAGGGCTCAAATCAAACGGTGAGATATGGCCTTGATTCTGTGCCATCGCAGAAGTTGTGTTGTCTCTAGATCACCAATCAGGCACGCCACGTCGTAAGCTAAATATGGTGCGTTTGTCCAAACTCCGAAATAGATCTGGCAAAATGGGGTGGACCATGCGTATATATTTAGGCTCGTTTTTAAATATTTTTAAATAAATTTAATTTTTTTTTTTTTGTTATACTTGTAAATACTTATTTCTTTTTTGTTTTCACACTTTCAAATTTCATTCTACTTTTTTAAGATTTTTATTTTAGACTTTTTTTTATCAACTATTCAACTTATATGTTTATAACTTATTTAATTATTTTTAAATTTTTATTGATAGAAAAAAGAATAACATGTTATTTATTTTTTCATAAATTTTATTTTTAAATTTTCAATATTTTTAATTAATTATGCATATAATGATCTTACTTTTTTTAAAAAAAAAAAAAAACCACAAACAAGCTAATCTGGTTTGGCCCGCATAGAAGCCCGTCGGGCTTACAGGCCGCTCTCTTTCAAATTTTTGGGTTAGGCCCATGCACCCAGGCCTGTTTTGGCATCCCGCCCATTTTGCCACATCTAGTCCAAAGTGAGTGTAGTTGGCTAAGCAATTAGAGGACATCGTGTCAGAATTTAAAACGGTGACTTGTTGATTTTATTTTTTTTTTTGAAGGAGATTCCATCAAATAGGGCAAAGCTCACAAAAGTACAATGAAATAGTATGTCAGAGGCCAAAGGCTTGGCTTAGTCCATATACAATAGGGAATGAGGTATAATGGAAATCTGAATTACACCTAAAACACTACAATAACCAAATTATGAGCTCTGGAGTTTGCAGACCTGAGAACTAAGTGAGACTCCTATTTATTGATTCATTGTAGAAGTAGTTGACAATCTAGCAAAAGCTCTCGAGCATCTTAGCTTAGCTCATCCAACGAATCTTGAATTCTATTTAAATCCCCTTTCAAAAACTACGAACTGTTATCTTTGATTTATTGGGACTCGTATCCCGGCTAGGAAAGCCGTAGCTTCTACTAAGTGGGGTCAGTAGAATGCATGTGTCCTCTCTTGCCATATATATAACACGCTCTACTATCCAAAAGACATTCACCTTTATAAGGCTTTCCACATTTGGGACATATAACTTTCTGATTCGGAGTAGATTGCGTTTGTTGACCTATTGCTGGGAGGATCTTGTCTTTGTCCTTGATCTTATAGGAATTTCCTGTTGCCTCCATTAAACTCTAGATGAGTACCTTTTTCCAAATTTGTATTTTTCCTTGTCATCTTTATGTTTCTTCTAATTTCTAGTGCTTTTATTACCTTCAGTTCAACTTCAAGGGCTTTCTCTACAACTTCTATGTAAGGTACACATTTTTTCTGTAGACACCTTAATATCCCTATATATTTCTGTCTTGAGCCTCTGTAGAAACTAATTTATTTTTAACTCAGTGGTACCCACCATATGAGGAGCAAAGTGAGATAGCTCATCAAATTTTTTTATGTAGTCACATATAGACATGTCACCCTGCTTCAAATTAATAAACTCAGCTGTCTTTATCAGTCGATGAGTTTCACTAAAGTACTTCTTGTAAAAGATTTCCTTAAATCTCTCCTAACTCAATTTATTAACATCAGTAATTGACTTTACGGAATCCCACCAATGCCTGGCATCCATTTGGAACATACAAGTAGCACAAGAAACTTTCTCCTTCTCAGGGATTCTTCTGTAATCAAAGATACCCTTTAAACTCCGAATCCACTCTACTGATAATGGATCTATTTCTTTCTAAATCTTTCAGTAGCTACAACTTATACTGATAATTGTTACTCTTTCCTTTGATCTCGTTCTATAAGCCTCTCTGTTTATTGAGCTTATCTCTCCACTAATTCAACTAATCAATGTATAGTAGTATCTTTGTCATTTTCTTGATCACTCATTTGTTGGCTAGTCTGATCTTTATCTCTCAGCATGATTTCCTGTATAGTGGTCCTTTATTTACAAATAAACATAATAGCCAATAATAATATATGAATCAAACCTATATAATAGAAATGAAATGCACATATGAAAATACTTAGACTTATTAGTTGACTGAGCTTTCTGTCATATGATCATACATATATAGGCAGTCTTTAGAAATAACTAAACCTGGCTCTGATACCAGAACTATACCACTTTCTAGCTTATTTATATGACTATATAGGTCAAACTATGAAGTATTACTCTTTTATAAACTATAACTTTAGTTTTGTTAAAAAAAAAAAAGGTTAATTTAAATTTTTCAAACTGTAAAACAAAATAAGTTGTGTGGCATTACTTTTTGAAAGTATCTTTATAAAATGTACAAGCAAAAAGTATTAAAAAGTATCAGTTTATCTTTTACTATCAGCAGTAATATTTATAGCACATCAAAATATTAAAAGACAAAAACATCGCCCATAAGTCAAGCTCGTCTACATCTGTATGATCATAGTGAAAAGAAAGTATGCTAGCCAACTAGCAACTCTATATATCTTAGATCTCATCACCTATATCACAGGAACTAAATGAGCTAATGCTCAGATAAAGTTCATACATGCTCGTGAACGTATTTCATGTATAAACTTCATTGAAATTTCTATTGTACTCTTTCTTTCATAACTTTTCATTTTGCTGCACTTTGTTAGAAAACGTTTCTTTATAAGGCCTTTAAGTACACCACAAAGTCGCTGCAGTTGGTAGGCTATGTTCACCTATGCGGGAAGGAAACATATGGCCAATGTGAACTATACCTATCCAACGCTGACCGACTAGATAATTCATCTCACATAACTTATAGTATAATGTTCAGTCCCAACAATCAGCAAGTCATACCCACCTATGCAGGAAGGATACCTATACAAACTATACCTACCCAACGCAGACAGCCTAAACAGTATACTTAAAATATATTTCATAAAATTAATACAATAATACTACTTTAAATCCAATGCGTGGAAAACTTGACTTCTTGAAAATCATGCTTAAATGATCATGCCATACTTATGTCTTTCATGAACTAACAAACAACTATAGGAATAACATATAATTAATATAATACACACAATAATATAAGAAATTATTTGTATCTACTATTATTCTTGTGATGTAATCAAAATAAATCTTTACTTATCTTGTGTCTGATAGAAAAGATAGTGAAAAAAAGTCAGTATCTTCTATGGCAAGATGTATGGAAGACTTGATATCAATTTCATTACTAGAATGATCATTACAATGTAAAATGCTTAAATAAAGTAACCACAATCATAAATCACAACTCTCATAAAATCAAGAAATAATCATAAAATGAACCAAAATGGTACATATTTTCATAAAAACTAATCTATTTACTTCTAAATTGTACTATTTGGTTTTAAAAATATTTGGACAGCACCTCCCCTATTTTTAAGATATTCCTTTATGATTAAAAATCATGGTTTTAAACTTGTAATAATATTTTACAATCCAATTCCCATATATACACCTCAAAGAGGATAATTTAGAACATCTTGGGTGCACTTGAATTCTTTCGGTTTAGACAAAATTTAAAACTACTTTTATACTTTTCTATTATCATAACCAGTAACCAAGCAAATATATTTATATAGTGGGATCAACAAAATATACATTTCAATTTTATAAAATCAGATTACAAGTATAGAGAACTTATTCTAACAATGAAAATACGTAAATCTATAAATAACAAACTTTAGAGCTTTAAGTCTAACTTTAATTCTTCACTTAAATTCTATGTTTTCAGCAATATATAAAGTTTTATAAGACCCTTATTCATTAAATAAAAGTTTTGATTTAAGATCTAAAACAAAAGAAATAAATTATCAATTCTAAATACCATAAAAAACTTACCTTGACTAGTTTAAACATATGTTGAAGCTCTTGTCTTCTACTTCTACTAAATTGATTCTTAAGGCTTTATAATTGATTTTTGGACTCAAAAGGACCTAGAAAAACAATTTCTTAAGTGATATCAAGTGGAAAAATTGAAATAAGAAAATAAAACATAGGAAGAAGAATTAGTAGAATTACATTGACTAGTTTGCACCTATCTTCCTTTCTAGAACTCCAACTTGAATTCTACCACCTAGAAACTCTTGTAAATAGTTAAGGAGAGTTGAGAGAAGCTTGACTGGAGTGGTTCAACTTCTGGCTGGAGAGAAAGGAGAAAAAATGACCAGTTTTGGTCTAAAATCAATACCTAATAGCTAAGAAAATGCATAACTTAAATTCTGAGGGGTATTTTCAGTATTTCACATTCTAACTTTCCATGTGTCTAACTTTAAATCACTCTTGGCTTACTCACCATATTGATGGTCATTCTTATATACTAAGTGTAGACTAAAATAGTGAAATCTTGCTTAAAAGTTGAAATCTAGTCATACTTTGACTTATGATCCTATATGGCCAATCTTATTGTAATCTGGAACCTAGCCTCATAACCAATCATTAAACATAAAAATAAGTCAATTAAACTCCAATTAATAATACAAACATTGTATCAATGCCTAATTAATAGAATGCACAAAATTAACATTACACAATTAGGCTGAACTTAAGCTAGCTTAGTGCAGTAAAACACAAATCAGTATCCTGAATGCCATCTCATGCTTACTTGGGACTGACAAATAAAATGCTATAAATGAATCCTAGACATTGAATTAAAGCTATTTAGCATGTTAAACGTGTAGTGAATTCGGCTCCGAAAATTGTGAAATGCATTTTACCAAAAAACTACTATTTGACCAAGTTATTAACAAATTTGATTTTAATGCATATGCACATTGTATTCTATTTATGAATATATATTTGTTGTTCCTTTCACATACCAAGCTCTTTTTCTAAGGGTACTGAGCCTTTACACTACTTGAAAGTACTTCAATAAACATTAATACAATAATACAGATTAAAAGCATTTAACAATAAAGAATGAGCAATTTACCATAATATTGATACTAGTTATTTGATATGTCTATTATGTAATATGAATATATTTATTATTGGCTTATTATGTACGTGAGAATTTTGAGTATCATATGGAAGGATTTTCTAGTTTCACCTTTGGTTAGCATCAATAACCATTGTCTATGCCTGAAGTTTTTCTCCTTGTGAGTTATTGGTTGTGCAGGTTTCCATAAAGAATTATAGAAGCTTGTCTAATGCCTTAAGTTTTTCCCCTTATGAGTTGTTGGTTGTGCATATTGCCATAGAGAATTATGGAGGGTTACTAGAATAGTCTCCATTTAACACTAATTGTTAATGGAAGTTTTTTCAACATAAGTGTAACTAGGTCATGTATGAAAAAAAGTAAATATATATATATATATATATATATATATATATATATCCATCTTCATCATAGTTATAATACATAGTCTACTATAGCTATGTTAGAATTATAGGGTCACAAATTACAATAATAATGATTCTTCTTAAAAGGACATAACTCATCAAAGCTTATCCAGGTGATTTTTCAATTCTTTATTTTTCTAGCACTTAAAAAATTTGAAAATCTTTACCATTCATTTCATTGAAAAAAAAAACGAGAAAATGTTCCCCATATAATTAGTCCAAGTTTAATGCAAATAAATATACTTTAGCTAATGTTTATGAAATATTCAAAAGCAAGTAAAGATACATATAATATGATTAATTTCACTTATCTCTCTCTTTTTTCTTTTTTGGAAAGAAAAAAGAAAAAAAATGAAATAATATTTTAAGATTCAAAAGTACGGCTTCTTTTCCTACTCAAAATCTCAAGCGATATGCCACTACTAGAGGAAGGGTCAAGACCATACACACTTGTGGCCCTATATTTACTGCTAATGTAATCATAATTGTTGTCCATTGCCGTCTTCCTTATATACTTCTTCATGCTAGCACTATATGAACTTGAAGCTTCATAAGTTCCGAAACTAGACCCAATGTTATACGAGTCAGCTTGTTTTGGTTTCTTTCAAGTCTTCCAGTGATACATCACCTTCCAATGCTCTCACAATCTTTTCCAAAAATAATAACAAAGTTCAAATTTTGACTAATTAATCTCAATTAGTTCAAGTAAATTAATGAATTAAGGTTAAAGATTCATGATATCACAAATTCAAATTTATTAGGAAGATATAGTACAATATGCATGTAGAAATTAATCGAGTCACATACTTACACAAATAATTTTCTTGAACATAAAGTGTGAAGTGATTCTAGTGTTGGATATATATATATATATATATATATATATATATATATATATTAGTATTATTATTTTTTTATTAGTGAAGGAGTACTATTCTATATGTCCGATTGTCGAGTATTGATTAAGCTTAGGGAAGTACAAATTAGATTTGTATTGTTTTTCATTTGCTATGTATAAAAATTACTATCGTTTCTTTGAAATATACTATAACCTAAGAGGAGAATGGGGGTGGGATTACTATTTTAACATGGTTTTTTTTTTTTTGCATCAATTGCCTAGCTCTCCTAATTAAAACAATCATACTAGGAATAAATAACTTTATATATATATATGTTCAACTCTGGAACCATTATGTATTGAATATTGTATAATATGTTATTATTTAAAAAGAAAAACTTAAAGGGTTTATGGCACAAATGGTCCCTAAACTATCCATCTTGTGGTAATTTGGTCCTCAAAGTTTCGATTATGGTAATTAAGCTCCTAAATTTTTTAATTTATAGCAATTTAGTTTCTGAATTGCCTAAATTATAACCTATTATTAAATTTTTAACCAAAAATACACATGAAAAGCACGTTATAGCATCTGAACGTATATTTAAAAGGAAAATAAACTGAACAAAAAGATTTAGAGAAAAGAAATTAAAGATAGAAATTAAAGATGTATTCTTTGTTTGTTTTAGGATTTTTAGAATTATAAATTTAGAGCAATTTTTTTATGATATATTGTTCTAATTATCTTTCAAATATACTTTAAGATGCTATTACGTACTCCTTATATGTATTTTTGTTACAAAAAAAATTTAAAATAGATTGTAATTTAGACAATTTAGGAACCAAATTACTATAAATTAGAAAATTTAAGGGTTTAATTACTACAATTGAAATCTCAATGACCAAATTTGATGAGAATAATACAAATATAGCTGCTCAACCATACGTGCAAGAGGAGGAGCATTCACGTGGGCTTAGAGGGACTCAAGAGTAGTATTCACATGATCCATTAAGCTTGCCAAGTGGACTAATTATAAGACTTAGAGCCAAGAGATTCAAAGAGGCATTAAATGGGCTGATTCAATACATTGAAGAGATGGCTAATGCATGGAGGCCCGATATAAGCCCAAATCAGATCCAAGGGAGCCTAATCACTATGATTAAGGTTCTAAAAGAGTCCAATTAAAGCTAAGCACTTCTCTTCACATTTTTTTAGGTCTTTTGTATTTTTAGGAAACTTCTGATTTAGTTATTTTCAGATTTAATTGAGTAGAGGGTTGCCACATGTCAAAATAACATTAGTTTATCTTAAATTATGGTTAAATTTGACTCCTATATATAGGAGAGAGCTTTGTACGTTTTTAAAAAGCCTAGTGATCAATAATATTGCGAGTTATTCGTGTTTTCTTCATTCTTGAGAAGATTCTTGAACTTATCAAGTTAACTCTTGTGGCTTTCAAAATAATCAGACTTATCTCATTGATTCTTGAGTGGTTCTTGAGGATTCTTGGTATGGCATCTTTAATCTTTCATAGTTCTTGATTTGTATCTTGCTAGATTACGGGTCAAGACTCAATAATCTTGCGACTTGGTGATCCTGGGGTTCGAATTCCATAGTAGGTGCTGGGTTTCGTCACAATTGTTGGCGGGGTTCATATCAAAATTGCCACGTATTGGATATTTCAGAGACCTTTTGTGTTATCAACCAAAACTAAAAAGATATTCTCAAAATATTATTTGAAAACTCTCCATCATTCATTTTACTTCTAAACAGAAAAAATTAATACTATCAATGCAATTGACGATAAAGATTTTCTCAAACAGCATCTTAGAAAAACATTTTCATCATTGCACTCACTTTTAAAAATTAAAAATTGCTAAATTACAAGTCCTAAAAGTACACAAAATCCATACTATGAACTATGCTACATTCATACTACGAATTATTCCTCCAAGTTAATTAAAAAGACAACTAATTCTTTAATTAGATTATTAAAATTTATGTCTTTGTAATTTAGTAATGTCTGCAAAAAAAAAAAAGTATTCCCTTATGAATAGCAATTTGAAAACTTAAATTTTTAACTTTCAGTATTCTTAAATTTTTATAGTTTATAGTATTTTTTTTATTATAAAGTTCCAAGTTCCAGATATACCCATAATTTTTAATTTTTCTAATTAGTTGAAATTTGTTTACACAATCTAAACTAGTAAGGTAAAGAATAACCTAAACTAATACACTTACATAGTTGAGCTTAAAAACAATATTATTTTTTAAAAGAATCATTAAAACAACTATCTTTATAGAAGTTAAAAAAATGCTAAAAACAAAAATAATATTTAAAAATTGTAATTTGTGAAAGAAATCTTTACATGTAATACTAGAAAATAGTTTTTAATAGCTTCACATGATTAATAAAATTTAAAAAGGGGAATACAATCCTAATAGTTTTCTTATTTTATTTTTTCAATCCGATTTAAAGAATTATAAAATGACTTATATACCCTTAATAATTTCTAAAAATAACACAAACTATCCTAACTTTTCCCCATATTTTAGTTATGGACTAAGTTTGATTCCTATATTAAATTTTTAATAACTGTATACAGTTACTAAAAAGCCAATTGGGTCCAATTCCATCTAAAATTATGGTATGTTCATAGTGTTGATAAATCATTGATTCCTTATATATCTCATTCCTCTCTAAAATTTTCCTTCTATGATATTATTTTTTCATTGCACAGATTTGTAAGTGGTCTTGTTAATTACATGGCTCATCTTAGGTCGTAGTTTCTCCAGTCGTGGATCTGCTAATTCATCGTAGTTTTTGTCCTCCAATGCTCGCAAACAAAGAGTCCTCACCTATTATAATTTCATATGTATATAAAACAAAACAAAATTGCCAACATTATTGAAATTTTCTACCAATTACTAAAACATCTTATGAAATTAAGAAAATTGAATCACAATAAACTCAACAAATATGGCTTATTGGGTCAAATTTGTCATATCAAGCATATATTACATCAAGCAGCTCAGAAATTTTGTATCAGTGAAATATCTTTTTAGTATATTTACTATTCTTTATAGAACTTCAATAAAAATATGAAAAGAAAATAATAAAATACTAATAAAAATTATTTTTAGAAGGAGTTTTTCAAATCCAATCTACTAGGCTATCCTCCATATAGTCACCAGTAGAGTTAAAGAGGACGACGTCTGGTGATTAGCTCCAACAACACCATACCAAAAGAAAATATATTTGATTTCTTTGTAAGCTTTCCACTTAATACATACTCAGGAGCCAAGTACTTGCATATATATATATATATATATATATATATATATATATATAGGTTGCCAATCCAATAGGTATTTTTTTTCTTTACCTATGAGTAGGTATTTTTTTTTAGCCATTGGATCACCATCTAACAGTGATCCAATGGCTATAATGAAGTGCATGAAAAAACGTGCATCATTAATGCTATTTCTCTCTCTTACTTTTTACAATAAAAAAATGTGCATGTTAAATTTTCATTGGCCAAATTGATACTTATGCACAGGTAAAAAAAAAAAAACCTATTGGATTGGTGCCCATATATATATATATATGTATATACACACACCAAATTTAGTACAATATTGAAGATATGTACTAAAAAACTTTGTGCATTAATTAGCTAGAAATTTGTGAAATTTTTGTGTATCCCATCCTAGTTATTATACAATTAAATATATATATATATATCATGAAATTTTATACCCAAAAGTTTTCATAACTCGAGTCAACACATCCATAACTCGAGTCAACACATGGGTGTGGTTATCTTGACTTAGCTTTGTCAATTCGAAATCTGCCACTTACATAATATAATGGAGTTGACACTAGTATAAAATCGATGTATCTATTAATAGTGAATAAAAAAAAACCTATTGTATAAGCTTCCATATATATTCAATATATATATATATATAGGCCACATACTAGCTCAAAAATAATAAATGGAAACTTAACTTCATACTACAATTATCATAATATTGTGTGTATATATATATATGCTGTTCAATTTTTCAAATATTTATTGAATACCTTGGTTTCGAAGTTAAAGTCAAGTAGAATATTTACAATCTCGATGGATAATATGAGGATGGCCTACAAGTATTCAAACCAATTGATCATTAATTAATAAAAAAAATAGATATCTAACATGTGAGATAGATCAGTGGCTAAAATTATAATATAGAAAAAACTACACTGCTCCCTGTTTTATGTCAAAGTCACACCCTCTAATTCTAGACCAAAACAATTTACCCCTTGAAGTTCAAAAGAATTGCACATAACAATCCTTCTTTTAGATAAGCTTGACTAAAATATTACTTTCAACATGAGATTTTCATCTTTAATTTAAGCTATTTTTATTGAAGCAATGCTTATCTATTAAAACTAAAAGAATACCATAGCTAAGTAGTGAAAATTTTATAAAACTTTTCAATTTCTTCTTCTTCTTCTTCTTCGTTTTTTCCATACAAGAGTTTCACGATTTTAGAATAAAGTAATAGGTGTTACACTCTCCTTATAATATTTATATACATATGACTTAGATATATACTTACCATCTTCATGTAAGTAAGCAATTCCTTTAGCTGATCCTATAACAATCTTGAGCCTCCTAGCCCAATACATTGGCACTCATTTTTTGTCTATATTAATATTCAGTAAGTAGTACTAAGTAACTATCAATTATGATAATTACCTATCAATTAGCTATTTAATTAATACAGAAAGACAAATTACTATGAAAATGAAATTAAGATTGTTATTGGGAAGAAATTCATAGACCAACATGTTCCTCCCTGCGGCCAAGCAGTAGCCCACTAGTGACACCAAATGGTGGTGGTGGACCCTACTAATGATCTCTACTTCAGCTTGAATTTCTCGGCCGCCTTGTCCGTTGCTAGACTTAAGGCTCTTCACGGTTATCTCCTTTCCATTGGACAACACCTCTTTGTGGACGTACCCAAACCTACCTTGTCCCAAAAGGTTGGCCCATGAGAACCCGACAGTTGCCACCAAAAGCTCGTCCTAGACGAAGGTGCTCTTGTTATACTCTATCATCACGGATGGTGGCGGCAGGACCGAGCCTAGAGAGCCAGAGAAGTTGGAAGTACTTATGTTGCCTTTTATCAACATTAGCAGCAGAGGTGGAGCTGGCCAATTATCCCCATGCACTCTTCCGCTTCCTAGAGGTGGAGGAGGTTCGACGTTGATTACGTGGTGGTTGGGTTGTACTCCTACACCATTTTGCTAATTCTGGTGATGTTTGCCTTGTGAACTAGAGGCATGGTATTGTTCAACACTTGCATGCAAGAAAAAACATTCCTAGGTATAAATATATATTGGTGAAATTTCTTAATTTTAT
The DNA here is from genome assembly GCA_002914805.1 of Parasponia andersonii. NCBI lineage: Eukaryota > Viridiplantae > Streptophyta > Magnoliopsida > Rosales > Cannabaceae > Trema > Trema andersonii. Next base: position 47,074 of record JXTB01000692.1, read on the forward strand.
AACTTTTCATAGTATGTGAAAAACTACTTGAAATTACTAAAAGTATAGTACTTACTAGCTAACATTGTTCATCATTGGAGCTAAAAGAATACAAAATCTTGATAGTATTGTACATTACTTTTTCATTAGAAATAAAATATATCATTTTCAACCACACTTTATGCAAATTTTTGGTTAAAAAAATAAGTATGTATTATGTGTCTTTACCATTACTCGTGGTACATACTCTTACAACCACCTATAAATTAAAGAGGAATGTGTATTTCTAATATTTTCCTAATGCAATACTTAATGGAGCTTTAATAATATATATATATATATATATATATATATATATATATATATATATATACATACTCATAGAAATT